>JAVQJX010012521.1:0-10800 GCA_036025115.1 Ambassis agassizii | reverse complement strand
GGCTTGATCTGGAGAGATGTTGGGATCAGCCAGGAGCTCATGTTCAACACAACGTCTCAGCTGTGAATCTTCTTCAAACACTCCCTCCATGTTCAGCACCAACCAAGCGAACCAAACCTAAAAACAATATAGACAGCAGCAGGGCTGTCAGGACTCAGTACCAATGAGCAGTACTTGCACATATTGTTGTTGCTTACCTCCATGCTCAAGGACTGGCCCTCTATAAAGGAAGGTGTTGCATTTCCAGCAATCCAGCCAACCAGGGAGGAGAGCAGACCCCGATCTCCATGGTAACCCAAAGCATTCTACATGAAAAATGAAAATGAATGAAATGTTAATGTTTGTGTTGTTACTGAAGGCAGTTTGCAAAACTAAATTCTGGATCTACATCTGTCTGACTCATGAGAATCTAACTAATGCCTAAAACAAGGTTTCATCAATACCTTATGCTGTTGGTACAGGAACTTCTGCACACATTCTTCCTGGTGGTGAGTGAAGGCAGCACAGCAAAGCTGATCAATCAGGAAAAGGACTGTTTTGTCTCGGTACCACAAGTTCTGTTGAGTGAGAATTCCCACCCAGAACTCCAGCACTGCTGCAGCTCCAACACGACCAGGGAGTGAACTTTCCACCACATGACTCTGAAGTGAAGACAGAGTTCATAGAAATATAGTTTTTTCTTTTGACTTCTGGCTAATAATCCCACAGTACAGACATCATAAACACATCTGTGCCCTGCATCTTTTTAGTGGTTCAGGGGTACAAGTCACTGAGCAAGTTGTCTTATGTAGGCTAGTAATGTAGGTAAAATAACTGTGATGTACCTGAATGGCGCTGTTTAACAGACGGACATTATCTCCATAGGTGGTTCCAGTGAGAAGTGGTGCCACTCGATGCGTGACCTGCTGTGTCACACCTTGTGGACAAACACTGTCGTACTGCAGGAACAACTGGATGCAGCTTATAAACCTGGGGAAGAGGAGAATATAAGAAGACAAATTAGGAATGAAGATTCTATTGAATGTGCTGTATGAGGGGTGGGTCTTCCTCACTGAGTGTTGTTGAGCAGGTAGAAGCTGAGAGGATAGGTTGGGGGTAGGATGTTATCCAGCAGATGTACAGCAGCTCTCAGGTGGCGAGACTGAATCAGACTTTTCAGCAACCCAACTCCATCAGTACAAAAGTGTTCCAAACTGAGAATAGAGAAACTTCAGATGAAAATCTTTCATAGATATGTGCTCTATAAATATTTATCTTTCATGTGTGAAAACCAACCTGTGTCCCACTGTTGTCATGGCAATGGACAGGTAGCATCCAATAGGGATGCCAGCTTTTACAGCTCTGAGGACAGAGTGCATGCTGGGACTGTGTGTAAGCTCTGGAGGTGGGTTTGATGCCAGAGCAGGGACGGCCCAGGCACCTTTAGGGTTCTGGGCGTTGCCATGGAGTTTTAGCCTTAGTAACAGTTGCCATGCCCATTGGCTAAAAGATGCCTCAGGTGATACGCCCAAACGGAGGACACTGGCAAGGTAAGATACCTGACAGAGGCAAATAAAAGACGGATGGAAAACAAAACAATGATGGTAATGGTCAATTATGTGATGTAGCAGTCATTTTTCTCAGTGAACATCTGAGTGTGAATGTGTCACCTGTTTGATTCCCTCTGATATGAGGCCACTATACGGTTTGTCTGTCAGGTACTTTTGATAGGCTTCAGCCACCAGCAGTGCCACCTCACTGTGGAGAAATGAAGACAGGGCCAAAGATCCATCCTGTGAGAGGAAACAGAAATTTAACAAAAAACTCACAACTGTATCACTATATCTCAGGCACATAATGTTAAATGCATCTGCATGCTCACCTGTGCATATCCCCAGTTGAGACCTTCAAAGATAACGCAGGCAAGTCGGTTCTCCACAGCAGACAGAGGATGCTGGAGCAACCAGGATCCAATCACACATATTTCTTCTGGTTTTGGCTGCCACAGACTCAGAGGCAGTTCTTTACACAAGTACAGTGCCACCTAATACAAAGAAAAACACACAGCTCAAGACATGTGCCAAATTATGCACTTTTTGTGTTTGATGTCATTATGGAAAAGCAGTACTACCATTCCAACAGACTGTATGGTCTCCCTCAGTCTTTCAAGGAGAACGGAGATAACATAGGGATGGGCTGTTGCTATGGCAGCCAGCAACTCTCTTCCTACTTTGGAGTATGTTTCTCTGGTAGACACACTCACATAAGACACCTGAGAGGAAAATAAGAGACAGGATGTTGAAGAACAAGGTGGGTCTCACAAACCTTACTGCACATAACCAGAATAGTGATGAATTTTCAACCACTGTTGTACAGTTAATACTTTTCTTCTCTATGCTACAATATTTGATAGAAAAGGTCATACCTAAATTGTGTTTCTGTCAAGCTGAAATATGTATCAGTGGCTCCACAGAGGATACAAATCTATTGTCATATAAAAGATCCTAAATAAAAGAAAACAGTCCCATCATCCACTCACTAAATAAAATACTTCTTTAACCTTCGCTGCAGTAGATTATTTCCCTTCTATATTTTAAGTCTATATAAAAAAGCAGCATTATTCAAAATCTGCAATCTAAGCTACTTTACCGTCTTTGATTCATCTGAATCTCTTTCCCATACCTGGTAAATCAGCAGAGTTATAGTAGTGATGAACGTGGGGTCAGTATGCTGAGTAGGTGTCGCCATGTGTGCGAGAGCAGTGAGGAGGGAGATCCCATCAGAGCTGTTCACCTCACACAGCCATTGCTCAAATCTTTCCTGATGTTTTGAGTCTATAACAGAAATAAAATTGCAGAACGCAGTTCAAATCACAGTGTAAAGAAAGTACTATATACACAAAAAAGAGCCTTCAAATTATGAGTTAGTTTATGTTTATGGCTCTGAAAGATACATTCGTACACAGGATAAATGTGCTGGTACCTCGGAGAGCCCCGATGCAAGAGTGTGTGTCACAAGCAGTGCTGAGTGTTTCTAGTCCTGCTGTCTCTGCACACTGCATAACGTACAGGACCTTCCACAGCATGGAGCTGGACAAAGTCCCATATGGCATCTCAGACATAAACAGCCAAATGCCCAACCTGTGAGAAAGGAATGTATAAAACAAACATAAAAAACTATAAAGTAAATGGTTTCTAGTTGAGATGGAAACTTGAGGCCGATCCCTCACCTTTTGTTTCTGAGTACATGCAGAACTGCTCTGAGGAAGAGATGATCATATTCCAGCTGTAGTTTGTCCAAAGACAGAGAGTGCACAAGAGAGCTGGATCCACCAGCATCAGTCACACTCACATACTGGGCCCAGTGATCACTGACATAGCACACTGTCATTCTAAGGGAAACCAGAAAAGTGTTTTAGTTATAATGCACTACGGTTTGACCTAAGAAGCGCCAGCAGACTGCTTATATTTCAGCTGCACTGACCGTATGATGTGTCCTATCCGTTTGACTAGCTGTCTGTATCGCGCTCTGTTATAAGTTTGTAGGCCGAGAGCCAGAATTTCAATGAGCGAGGAAGCAAAAGCAAAGACCCGCATCATCTTCTGACTGGAGCAGGCCTGGGGCTCATACACACCTGCAAACAGAGTGGTCTGTCAGTTCATACAGTGCTGCAAAACTGTCACATAGACAGGATAGAGAGTCTCTCACCTTGCTTGCTCATCCCCAGCATGTGTGAATAGAGCTGCTGGAAAGGGAACTGGGTCAGCAAGGATATCAGATCCTCCTCACAGAGCAGCAACCAGCTGCTCTCTGGGTCCTCATCCTGAACACAGAGAACAGAGATACTGGACTTATTTGGAATAAGTAATGACTGCTGCTCTGTTTCCTTTTCCTACAAAATAGGGTAGTATAAAATGTGTTTGCAAAATGACATAAATCTCTGAAAACAATGCAGTTCTTTGGCAACATATTTGGACTGGCAGGCAGTTTCAGTTTTTAAACCCACAGAGTGATAATTAAATGGTCACAGGTGATTATTTAGCAGATTTTCTCAGCAGCTTCAACTGTGACTCAGCAGACCAGGAGAAAGGCCAGGACATTCTGTTTAAAAAAAATCTGTCTGTCATCAATCTGGAACACAACACTTCTTCATTTAAAAACACAATCCAATCCAAATGTTTTTGTTTACAATTCTCTAAGTGCAGTTTTTGCCACCATTAACTCACCTCCTCTCCACCTTCATCCACTAACGTCCAGTTGCCAGACTCAGGTCCAGAAGTCGTTGAGCTCTGGCTCTCACATGGTTTCATGTGGCCTAGAAATTCTGCACGGTGTCTGAGTGAAATAGGGAAAACACTTGTTAGAAGTACAAAGTTGAACCCTGATTGTGTATATGTCACACAGTAATCAAGGAGTAAGTGCTTTAGGAGCTTCTGTTTTTACCTTGCAGGTGACATTAGAATGGCTAGAGCTTGCATAAAGTGCTGAACCCCAAAGGCATTCTCCCAAACCTGAATCTGGAGCAGACAGTAAGAAGTCACATAATCTGTGTATAACCACTGACATGACAATAAAAATGTGTCCCTAACTAACCTGAAGGAAAGGCGCAGCCCATTTTCCCATCCCAGCAGGGCAGCACAAAAGATGGCACAGCAGGTAAAGGTGCTCCCCTGACCCTCCAATGTGCAACAGGACAGCCACCTGGAGAATGGACCAAAAACATGTAAAGATTCGCAACAAACAGCCTTAACAAGAGAGATGTGGATCTTTGGAAATGGTATAGTTTCTTGTGTGTGTATACCAATCTCTCCAGCCAATGATGTACATCAGACTGGAACTGTGCGTCATCAAGGACTCGACGTGTGAAGCTAAACAGGACACTTATGGCCTCTTTCAGGGGTTGAAGAGAGCAAGGCTGTGTTTGGCTGCCAGAGCAATCTGAAGAAAAAAAAACAAGACAAAGCCCACGTTTTGCCAAATCAGTGTTTGGAACACACACAATGTCTGCTTTCTGGTAACTCTAAAGTAGCTCACCTTTTAGCAGACGATACAAGTATGACTCCACCTGTAGGCGTGACAGCAGAGCAGTGTATGCATGCAGCACCACCTTCTGATGGAGCAGCTCGCTGCATGTTTCAAATAGCTTTCGAAGCTCAGCCAGCACACACTGACTAAACTCTGCCTGCTGGAAACGGTGGTATCCACAGACCTTGGACTGGTCTGCACAAACCCCCTGTCAGAAAGAAATGATAAGAGCCATTAGATGCAAATATAACAGCTTTCTGCACTCAATCATTTTAAAACTCACCTGAAGTGTGAGCTGTTCATCTCTGAAGCTCCACAGACGATTCTGTGTGCTCTTGCAGTCAGAGGATTGTGTGTGCAGCTGTGTGTGCGATTGGGTCAGCTGTCTACGGCAGCGCCAGTAGTTCTGCAGAAGTTCGGTTAGCTCATGGTTCTCCTGTCGGGCCAGAGCACAGAACTGGGCTGCACATGCCTCAACACCCTCCAACCAGGCTCGCAACCCTTCACCTGGCTCCCACAGTCGCAGTTGCTCCAGTGAGAAAGACTGCAGAGGAATAACACAATGTGTGATACATGCATAACACAAAGTATGGCCATAATAAGGACCCCCACAAATGTAGTCACATTAACCATTACAGATAACAGGATGAGTGAAAAATTGTTACAACAAAATTCTGTATGAGATCACCTGAATCTCTGGAGCTGTTTTGGGTAACTCTGGGTAGAGTTTGCTCCTACAAAGTTCAGTTACAGATTCCAGAGGCTGCAAACTTGGAGGAGAAGACTCCTGCTCAGAAAGTGCCAGCACTGCTGGTTCCTTTCCACAGTTTTTGACAGCTTCCTCCGAAAGCTGTATCGCAGCATCCTCTTCGAGCGTAGGGAGAGATGGGTACAAAGCAGGGGCACTTGGAACATGTGGAACCTCAAACTGTGTTGACACACAGGGCTGCTTCCAGGACACAGAGCCCTTTACTAACTCAGTGCTTTGTGGCTCAACTTTAAGCTCAGCCCTTTGAGCTTCCTCTCCACCAAGCTCCTCCTCCTCCTTTTTTGACTCTGTGCCCTGTGATGTCACTGTTGGTAAATTCAGATTTGACTGTAGAGATGTCGCTGAAGTCTGCAACGAGCTCTGCTCCTTCTCTGAGGGCCTTTCTGATGTCTGTGCTGCGGCCTCAGGGGCTTGAACAGTGTGCTGCTCCTGCTGCTCCTCCTCCGGCTCCTGATACGGCAGGCTGAGGGGGATGTCAGTGAAGCCAGAGGTGGAGGCCTCATCGCTGACAGCTGAGGGAGCGGAAGCTCTTTTGTTGTCCTCTCCCTGCTTCTGCTTCCTGACCTGCTGAGTGTGTAAATCAACAATCAAACGTGACATCAATTTACCATGGCTAAAACTGCATCTTGTGCAATATTTTTCTCCATGTGACAAAGGGCATGTGACTCAAGAACACTAAGATAAATGTGGCAGAGATAATAAGACATATGATGTCTCGACAAAGACTGTGACAAAAAAAAGGTAAAAAAATTTGACTTGCAGATATTCCAAATTATTTTCAGAAGAAAAAAGTATGATTAAATGTGTACTCTGTACTTGTCTGTAATGATGATAAGGGGCATGTTTGTGTGAGTTCACACTGTAATGGATGACGGGATCTTTCTCCTCTCACCACAATGTTAAAAGAGAGAGCAGAAGAATGTGAAGAATGACAGTAAAGTATTTCATCACCTGAGATTTTCCGCTGGTTTTAGTCTTGGTCTTTTTTGGTCGTACAGCCTCCATGTTTAGTGTCTGCTCATATCAGCTTTCTTTCACAACTCAGCTCACACAGACATTCAGCTGTCAGACCGAGGACTCTCCTGTTGGAAACGAGGCCGATCACCTTAAATCGAAAAGTCATCATCGGTGTCCTAAAACAACAGCTAGCGGGGTCTTCCTTGTGATAAGCAGCTGAGGGCTGACTGCGCTGCCGAGATAAACACTGTCACAGACTGTAAACAAAACACTCAGATATTCCGCTGGGGGAACTGCTCTGGCACAACTCTTAATGAACATACTGCGTCCAGAGAATACTTTTTTTTTATTATTATTTATTCATTTACTCATTTTTTTTTTGGAAAACGAAACCATTCGTAGCTAAAGAAACTCCACTTAGCTCAAAAGACGCTTGAAGGCTAAGCTACGCTAACGCCAGCTGCTCGCTCGTTACACTGTGTTTCCGCTTTGAAACATATTCACCAAGGGTTACGGGTTTTCCATATTGCTGAATACATTATCAAAATAAGATTTCAACACATCCGAAGCCAGTGACATGCGGCGATAGCCCTGTCCGCTGCTGAGCTGTCATTTGTTTTGTTTGTTCCAGGAACTCCGCGATCACAACCTCAAATCACGTGACTACTCCACCTCTGTACGGAATCCAAGAACGGCCAAAAGGTACCAAAGGCACACGCTCCCAAACAAATCTGTTTATTTGTCAGTAAACAGAATACAAAATGTTGTGTCTTGACTAAACGACTTAACACAAGTGCAAACACAAACAATGAAGTATTAGTTATTTAGATACATCATGACCAAAAAAATCTGCATTTTCCCTTTTTAAAATTCACTCCTTTGACAGTATATAACATAACAGTTATCAACAAACCTCAGGAGTTACAGGACAGATCATTTACAAAAGACATGACAAAGTGTGTTTAAGTAAAAAAAAAAGGGCAGTAAAGGAATGCTCTTCACAAAAAAACACACTGAAGTTCACTGCAACCATCTGCTTGATCTAAAGTTGTGGTTAAAGCTGTGAATACATGATCTCTTAGTTAAACCTAATTTTGATGCTATACTGTCAATATTGCCAGATCTATTCACTAACATTTGTTATTCTTATGATTAAAAACTTCTCAAAAACAGACGCCTTTTCTTCCATCTATCATCACTGTCGGTTTATTCAAATGTATTTACGGGTGCAAAAGTCTGCTGTGAGCATAATGAGGGACTGTAGGAGGGCCTGTGTTTGCCAGAGGTTGGACAGACTGTTTGCATTGTGTTTTTATGGAGGGCTGGTGAAGGACTGCACGGTGGGGTTATCTGGACGTCTGTGTCCTGGCTGTATAGTGTGTGTAAAGGAAGTTGCTGGTATGTGTGACTTGATTCCACCTCAGGTGTGTGATGAATGTATGCTTGGCTCAGAGCCAAACTCAAGATCTCTGTTTTTTCCTTGTAGAAGCGCAGCTCTATGCCTCTTCGCCTGGCCAGCACCAGCTCCCTCTGTGCCACCTGCAGCTCGGCTCCAAGCAGCCCCGAAGACCTCTGCTCCCGTCCGAGCCAGTCCAAAGCCATACTGCTGCGCATGTACTCATCAAGTCCTCGCTGAGAGTAATACGCAATCACACTCTGAGATGGAGAAAAAAAAATAGGTGATGAAGCACAAAGACATAGGTGACCAATCAGAGTTTGTGTGCAAAGACTGGCACCTGCTGAGAGCACTGCCTTTCCCTCAGAGCCTTCAGGGTCCCGTTCCAGTGCAACAACTGGAATACTGTCATCATTTCCTTCAGAGATAGAGATGAAAGTGAGAAACGCACAGAAAGAGGATCCTGTACAGTCATGTGAGTGATGACTTAAATAACAAACCCAAATGCCTAGATCAGTATAACATAACATTATAATGATATATAATATAACACATTAATATCTCTTTAACACACACCAAAACTGTGTGGGATTGCTTTGACATGTTATTATAAAGCTTTATGCACCGGGTAGTTTTCACTGTGTTTTTTTTTTTAAATAATGGCTGAGCAGCTGCCATGTGTGGAGCTAGTGTTAAAGAGAGAGAGAGCCTGTACATGAACTGAATTGATCTATTGAGACACAGATGGAAAACATCACACATAACCTGTACAGGTTCAAAGTCCATTTTGTACATGCTGACCTCCTTATTCTGTTCTTTGTTTGTGATTCTGAACTTTTTAACACCTCCTGCGCTGGCTGTATGTATAGATACCACTGGTAGCTGTATGGGTGAGGCCATGTGTGTGTGAAAGAGTGTATGGTGTGTGTATGACTTGGAAGCTTCCCATCTGTGTGAGTTGTGTTTTAGCAGGAATGATGATAAACCCATTTCCTTTTAGTAATAAGCCCCTGTCTGCAGACATAATGCGTATTTATACAAAGGTAGAAATATTAGGTGTTTCATACCAACACTCCCTGCCAGGGTCTGAGAGTGAAATCGAATAGGATGTAAAACACTCCACTGGAGTGTAGATTTACCCTCCACTACTTGTGCTTTTGTTGTTTTTAGCTTTAATTAAAATAAAACACTTACACAAACAGTAACCACATGATTTATCAGCACAGCTTGGAAACACCTTGTGTTATACCTGGAACTCCAACATGGCCCTTCCAATGTAGGAGTGCAGCAGCAAACTGTAGGTTCCTATGCTTGTTTTTGCATCACACGCATCTTCTATAGAGACCTATACACAGAGAACAATACAGGTCAATATTCATGCTGAGACAAAGTAGGTGTTACTCTGTGTGTTTCACACTTACAGCGCTGTCTCTGGCTGCTTCTTGCAGACTGTGAGTGATGAACTGAGAGTTGATGCGTCGACACGGCAGCTCATTCACAAGAGAGTTCATCAGAGCCACACGAGCCGCATCCCTCCGAGCCTCCGCCTGGGTGTCACACACCTGACCACAAGTAAGAATTGATGAAAGCACAAAGAGTTAAAGATTTCAGCTAAAAACTGAAATTTTGAGCCTCAACATTTTTTAACGATTTTACACTTCACTACAGCTAATCTAAGAACCCAAATCACCATTGAGATTAAGACACTGGAGGCATTCGCAGATAACCAATCACATGTCTTGTCTGGGCTGGCAGTTAGAGGGGGGGACAATGAGGGGGACAATGAGCCCATTGAGAGGCATCAGGTGATTTGTAAAAACATCAGTATAAAAACAACCTTAAAAGTTTGTGTGAGACTGTGTGTATCCTTCTGTATGACCATTAAGTGCAGCTTCTATCCCTCTCACCACTGACTTGTTATGTCTGATGTGGTTCATCATTCACAATTCTCCTCTGAGTTGATTGTAATGTAAGAGTAATAGCAAACTTAAAATGTTATTTAAAAGTCCATCATCTGCTAACTTACATTCATAACATTTCATTTCATTTTATATACTTTATTGATCCCTAAAGGGGAATTTTATTGACTATGTAACATGTTCTCTCCAATGTCAAATTAATATGACAGCACAAGCATATTACAATGTCTAATTAATGATGACAAACACACCTTATAGTTCCCAAAGCAGCTTCCTCCAGGAAGTGTGACGTAGCAGACGTATGGCGGTCCAGGAGAAGGTGCAGACTCATACAACAGTAGGCTCTCTGTTTGACAGGCTGCCTTCCCATCAGAACTATCTGATTCACTGGAGGAACTGTTGAAGTGACCCGTCTGCTTTTGCTCCCAGAAGTTATGGAGAAGGGCCACCACATTCACTGCATTCAAAGCCAGATATATACACATCATTCCTAGGCAGAGTTTATTTAAGTAGCATTAAGAGCTGAAGGGCAAAACCTCAACTTACGCCTGCAGTTTGTAACACTTTGGGCTCATTCTGACGCTGAAAATGTGATGTACAGTTATGTTTCACATGTCCTTAATTTTATGCCAAACAAGTTCAGTTCATATAAGCTAGAAGGACATTGTTGGACATATTGTACTTCACAGTAAATCATCCATCCATCCATTGTCTTCACCTGCTTTACATGGCTGAGGAGCAAATATAACAAAAGT
>JAVQJX010012473.1:0-10825 GCA_036025115.1 Ambassis agassizii | reverse complement strand
TTCTATAACATAATATAACTTCTATAAATATGGCATCTTTACAATTGCATTTAAATGACACATTTTATTTCAGATCCCAAGACAATTAATAGTCAATTGGGAAAAAGGCCTTAATTTTCTCATTTTCTTGTTTTAAATATTAAAAATAAGTCGCAATTCTTTGTAAATGTATGCCTTACATTATAAACAACACCTCTGTCTTTACTGGTCAAATATTTTCCATTGTGTTCATCTTTACAACACTTTGGAAGGTGAGGAAAAAAGTGCCATTATCAAATGCTCCTCCCCCTTTGGACTCCTCCTTTGGAAAGGAGGTTGCCCATTGCGTAGTAAAGATTCAGAAACCACCTGCCAACTGAGTCCCAACAAACTCAGCAGTGTAGTTCTATACAAAAGGTAAAAACATCAGTGATGTAACAAAGCCACGTGTCTGTGTTTTCATGCCATTTTGCTGGTTGTACAGTATGGAGTTATTTGGCCAGATCTCCCTTTTCACAGGGGCAAGCGAGAAAACACAAATCATTCAGAGCTTCTCTGTAAATCTCATCCATAGGTGCTCAAAAGCCAGAGAAATGCTTCACATTTGGGACATGAAGCTGGTAGATCTGTGTGTGTTTCTCTCTGAAGCCACAGTTTTAAGGATACATACTGACACAGCAGACTGTTCAGAGCATCTTCTTAATCATCACATTCCAGGCATGGGAGAGTCTGACCTGCCCTATCATTTATTTTTTGTCATTAAATCCATGCACCCAAATCAACAGAGGAGCTCTAGTGCTCTCTGCTGGTCAGAATGAGGCATAGGCACAGGAGAAATGAAGGTCCCCCAAGAAAGCTTGCACAGCTAAAGCATGTTCAAGATGACATTGTACATTTGGGTCAGTACAGCCAGGTGGACGGGCAGGCAGGACTGTCTATCTTGGGTAGCAGGGGTGCATGTCAGCCAAGAGAGGGCATTGTACTGCTCCAATACAAACCTGTGTGTGAAAAATATACAGTTTTTACTAAAGAAGGCAATATACTTATACCCAACAGCTTTTCAATAAGCAGATTATATATTTACCTGAGCACATCAGAGGTGGTCTTTGAGTCTAAGGGGTGTGGGGTCCTCTTAGTCTTGTCTGACACCACCTCATCAGACTGTGCTATGGAGATGTGGTGGTGGAGCGAGGCCTGTGGTGGAGAAACACAGAGCACACTTTTAAATGGCTGTTTACATGGCTGTTTGAAGGTTTACCATATACTGTAATTACAGCATTTCTTCATGACCTAATCGATCATTGTTTGTATGTCTCTCTCTCTCTCTCTCTCTCTCACTTTCCCTCCATTTCTCCCCACCATGTGCACATTACCTTGAGGAAGAGTGGACACTGGCTCTCAGCCTGCGGGCAGGAGGCCCAGAACCAGTGAGGAAGTCCATTTGCTTGTGCGGTGGACACATAGTAGCCCAGAGCCAGAGGCTGTTGCTTCAGTTCCTCTGGGGGATTGTCCCTGGACAGCAAGCGTTCTCCCTGACTCTACAAACACAAGAGAGAGCCAGCAAATTATTACAACCATTGTTATATACCAAAGCCATGGCCTATGTAATATAATCATCCAGCCACAAACTTTATGTTGGAGCATTTGCACTAGAAGGAGTCTTTCTACTGTACAACTCAGGCTGTTCCCACAGTTTGTCATCGCTGTTTGAAATATTGGTTGTCAAAATATCTCAGGAATTTAAACATCCCTCTGTATCTGCTATGGTTGGTAAGCACAATACATTTGCAACGTTTCCCTGCTTATAGGTCATATGAGGTGTTCTCAGGTTCCATAACCGCAAATAGTACTATGTTTTTTTTTCCAGATTCATTTTAATTTCACTTGTCACTTGTTTCAAGCCAATGTAATACTCTTTCCACTAATCCCTGACTCACCCTGGTGTGCTGGAAATGGGATCCCATTCCCATCCCAGACGGAGAACCAGGAGAGGGTACAGGTGATGTGTTGGGGGAAGGGTGAAGGTTCCCTGTGATCAGCATCATGTCATGGCCAATGTCGTTCTCCAGTTCATCAGGGAATGGAAGATCAAACATGTCGTCTGAGGGCAGAGAAAAAAGAAAGAATGTCAGCACAGTCATAATTCATTAAAAATTGGTTAGAACAGCACCCAAAAACTGGGATTACTGATTACTGATTATTCTTAGAGAATGGCATGTTTTATGATACACAAAACAGCTCTTTCAGCACAAAGGTGCCACCTGCTGGTAGAAAATTGCATCATATTTAAACAAGGGGTTAATGTTGAAAAAAAGGCTCATTAGTAATATATGACTTATACCATTATTGTCCTCTGTAGGGTAGGAGCTGGGTGCCAGCTGGGTGGTGGCAGATGTTGGGAAGACTAAGATGTGTGTACAGGAGGCATCCTGAGGTGTGTTCAGCTGTGACGTCTGCAGGTTTAAAGCAGTGCTGCGGCCAAACACGGAGCCCATGGTCACTGCATCTGCACACAGAACAGGTGAGGTACATGTTTATACCAGGTCTTCCATTAATATTTTTTTTTTAATTTGTTATGAAATATATTTTTTCTCCTTATCAACATGTATTTTATTGCTGAGTAGTAAACAAGATGACTTGTGCGCAACAATATCCAGTACTATTAGTGCTATAACCACAAACATCACTAAAACCCTCATAATGATGTTTTTACTGCAGATGCTGTACACGTTACGTACCAGGCATGATGACAAAGGAGCCCTGTGGCTCCATGGCGACCAGGCAGGCACTGAGGATGGAGGGCGAGTCAGCAGCTGAGATCCCACACATACGACAAGCCTCCCTCAGCTGGCGACCTATTGAGTGAAGGGAGTGCTCCCCGAGGAGTGAGCTCCAGTCTGGTGGAGAGAGGTAACAGAATAAAAGCAGATATATTTTTAGAGGGAGAGAAAAATCACTTCACAGTTCATTTTATCTCTTAACAAAATTCTTGAGGAAAAATAATAGACTCAAGCACATAAAATGAAACATACTGGAACACAGCAAGTTATAGATTTATGCACATATAGGAATGCACCTGTCCTGGATTATAGGTCACATAAGTATATATTATCCTGGTCAGTACCAAGACAAGAAAATAAAATATGATGGGCTGAGAGCAAGAAAGAGACACTTTGTAAAGTCTGTGCAGAATGAATGGCCCTACTGACTCATCTATCTTTGCTTCGATGCGGAACTGGGTGATTATATAAGCATATCAATTTTCACTCATAAATATACATTATATATATATATATTTGTAGAAAAGTCTAACTCACCTTTCAGTTCCCCATGGCCCAGTCGCCCTAATCGACCAATAACAATCCTCCATGGCAGTGAGGTCATCTGTATGAGGCCAATGCACCACTCCCATAGCTTCTGCAGTCCCATCTTCCTCGCTGATACCTTGGGACGCCGTGCTCTGAAGGGAGGGGGAAAAAAACTATGAAATATGTAGGAAGACCTGTCATCATTATCTCATGCTAAACACATCCAGACATTTCACACGCCAGCAAATAAAAGACAGCTCTCTGCAGCCATTTCTCACCTGTTGGGCACATCAATATTGATAATACAGGTCTCTAGGAGCTCCCCCTGTTGGTCAGTGCAGGATACCAGGATCCAGCGTTGATCATGTGAGAGGCAGTATCCCACAAAGAGCACATTGTATTTAGGAGGGAGCTCTGCCCAGATCTCTCCTGGTTCAGGCTGCTTGGGACGAGTTGGACCCAGGATGAATGGTGGGCAGTACAGCTGCAGTGGGCTGGGATGCTACATGAAGAAAATCAGGTTTAAAAAGGGAAATAATGTGCATTAAGTGTAAAATATTTTTGTTTCTCTTATTTTTTTGGGCCTACCTCTGGACTCTTGAGTACTGAGTTGACTGTGGAGACTGGACCAAAGCCAGTCAGGGACTTGATATGCGTTTGCTGAGGGAGCAGACGTCTGCATTGGGAGTAACAGGAAAAAGCCAGGGAGCGCAGGTGTTGGAGATACAAATGGTTCTCTCCACTCGCTGGCTGGAGAAGATACTGGCATGGCACCACCTGAAATTCAGACAGTTAATAGGAAGAAATTATGATGAATGTTGATCACAAATAAATACTGTTTAAATATCCCCAGTGAAAATCTTTCCTACCTGTAGCACCAGTGCTGGTCTCATTGTCTCAGGCAAAGTCTGGAGCATCTCTGTGTAGCACCGAAGAAGCCCTAGTAGCCAAATGCTTCCTGACTCAACCTCATCCCCCTCTTCCTCCTCACCACCTTCAGTTCTCCCTCCACTTGGACTTAGAAAGGCATCCACTATGTAAATAACAATAGCTGGTGGGTTGGTGTGGCTGTCTAATGAATCAGCCACACTGTGGATGCCAATCCGAGACTGCTCTGAAGAGCTGAAAAAGAGAGGAAGACCACAAGAGTTGTACTAAAATTGTGTTGGTTGAAAACCAGTTGAAAAGCCTTTAAGATATGGGATCTTACAGTTCAGGGTTTTCTGCTGGTGTATTGGTTGGTGGCGTAGAACTAGGTGGCCCTTTCGAAACGTTGGTTCCTCCTTGATTCGTCTCTGCAGCCTGTTGGCCTGATGTCAATTCAGCACTTGCAGCATTTGCTGAATTGACAGCACCTGGAGCTTGTTCTCCATCAGGTGCCCAAGCTTGAGGCCCAGAAGACGCAGGCTGAGTTGAAGAATTGTTGTTTACAGGAGGCTGGGTTTTGGGAGGCAATAGAAGACTGTTGTCCAAAGGCAGGGCTGAGAGCTGAGGACCTGAAAGAAGGAAACATATAATCCTCATACTTAGACAGTTAAAAAACATAAGAGATTATAGATCTATGAAGAATTCTCACCTAGTTGCTGCTTGCAGGCATAAGCATAGAGTTTGAGTTTGTTGAGGTTGTCAGTGTGCTGCTGTCCAGCCCAGGGTCCAGTCAACCACTGATCCACCTCCAGCTCCTCGAGCTTTTCTGGCTCTACTTCTTCCCCCACACGAACAAAGCCATCTCTACACACCTTGGCCAGAGGGCGGTGCTTCCCAAGTCGGCAAGTCTAAAAATAAAAAACATTTTTTAGATTTAAAATTGAGAATAAAAGCATATTTTTGAGTGAGCCACTGATTCAAAATTTAATCTCTTGCCTCATAAACAGCACTGAGCTCTTGGAAGAAGGCCTGGGCTGCAGCCAGCAAAGAGGGGCTGTTAGGACACAGCACAACATATGCAAGATCCCGCTGACCCCCATAAGGTTCCAGCAACAACTTCTCCCAAAAAGGCAAAGCCAAAGGAGACAATGCCAAGAAGTCCCGCTCTCGGTCGTAATCTAGTAACACTGTAGGAATCGGCAGAGGCTCTGGTGACTCTTCAGAACCTTTATAAAACAGAATTAGGATGTTTATTGTCTGTGCATTATTTCAAATATCACTAGACAAGCACCATTTGTGTGCATAAAAACAAAATGAATTGGCTCACCATAGGAGCCCCTTCCAGCCATCTTGTGAAACTGCTGCCAGGTGAGCGGACCCTGAACATGTTGGATGTTTTCCCATGTCCGACCTGTTCTTTTCTTCTGGATGGCATCCTGAAGGAAAGGCTGCAAAGACAGCAGCATACGGACCATATCCTGTGACGACAACATGCTCATATCCACCACTTTGCAGACAAACAACAAAGAGAGAGAGAGGGAGGAAAGGATGCATACATGTTAACAAGGTCCTACAGACAAAAAAATTAAACATGTATAAAAACATTCGGTTTTAGATAACACAAATGGCAGCATAATAAGAATACAGTACTTCATTATTTAAGGGAATTTATTTCATTAATCGATTGTATACAATTGTATAAACTTACCATTAGTGTGAGGCCAAGAGTGAAAAGCTGTACTTCTGACAACAGCTGAATCTACTTTCCCTCCTGTGGGGTTATCCACATACTGCAGCCCCTGTTCCAGTGCATTGTAACACTCCACACAGGCGTCACTCCAGTCTGCCCACTGCTTTTCTGACATCCAGCTTTGGAGAAGTGCCCCCTTGCGGCCATGGCAGGAACAGCTGAGTGGGAGATGAAGGGATGCCAAAGAAGAAATTGGCTGGGAGCACTGTTCCTGCAAAAGTATCATGACTGATGGAGAGGTAGGGGCTGCATCCTGTGGCCGCTTGGTCCTAGAGTCTCCCATAGTTGGATCCCGTCTGCAAAGAGCGAGCCTCCTCTCTGCTGCTCGCCCTACTTCGGAAGTCCGACCATAAATATCCAGCTCATCCTCCAAAAAGAGGCCTGTGCCATGAGCAAGCCGCCTGTTTACAATGGCACTAAAGCCACACATACAGCGATACTGATCTTCACATGTGGAATCAGGGATATACACCCCTACATCCGCTCCTTTGACATTCATATTGCAGGCACAGATACAGCAGCTGTCAAAGTTGCGATCCTTGAAGACACTAAGGACTGAGTCTGAAAGAAGAAGGATAGCATACAGACTGTGGGCCTCAGGCAGAGACGGTCCTGGCCGAGCAAGAGGCTCTACAGAGCTCAGAGGCAGGCTGGTGGAGGGGGTAGAGACTGGAGAGCTAAGCTCAGTACCATCCTGTTTCACTGAACCCTGCCCTGAGCTTGCAGTGTTGATGCCCCTTGGCGTACGTGGTGTTCGTGGCGTGGGCACAGAGAAGCGTGGAGTGGCAGGAGATGGAAGAATGCCAATAGTGGTGCTCACAGAGGCAGTGGTGGCACTCATCTGGACATACTCCTGGTCTGTGAGGGTGTTGACACTAGGAATGTTTCTGGAAAACACATACCAGAGAAAGGAAAAATAAACTGTCAGACACACAAACAAGCACTGCACCCTTTATAGTGACAGTAAACATCTATTTGGTAGGATCCTCCTGTTCTAACAAACATCCTTAAAAGCTTTAATAAAATCAAATAAAACCTGTAAAAGTAACAGTGTGATAAAAATCTTATGACCTCCTTGTAATGGAAATTTGTCACAGCTGAGTACTTACGTGTATCCATCCTTGGAGAAAGCAGGATTCTGAGGATGCATGACTGTAGGGAAATGTTCCATTTTGGGCATGAGGGCCCATGAAGGACGGTAGTAACATTGTTCAGGGATCTTGAGTGGCGGTAGACTCTGACTGGGTAAGCAGGGGAGTGGAGCAAACATGGAGGAGTACATCTGTGGCTGGGTAGACAGGAATATAAGTAATATAAGTCATTTGGTGATGTTGATTTGAAGCAGAGTACTTATTGTTACTTAGTTTAATTAATCTACTTCACTCCGTTTGACGTGTTTTACTGACTGCTAACAATACATGTTGGAATCTGTTAACAAGCAGAGGTACCTAATGGTGGCTGATGGCATTCTACTATAATTAGCATTTCCCAGCACACAGAGCCTGGAGTCAGTACAGATGTCTGACTCACAACACAGATAGGTAATTAGCAAGCTAAAGGTATTTGTGAAACAGGCCCAACATGGTGATGATATGTGAGCCTAACCAGCTGCTCAGCAGGTAGCTGCCAGTCATTCAACAAGTCTTTCTAATGACTTGCTTGATGCAGTAATTAATCTGCACCAGTCATCCTGTTATGCCTTGGTGTCATACAGACTGTTTTATGTGCTCACCTTGATATCCTCTTGCCTGGGACTAGCCAATCCCTCTTCCATCTCCATCCTGTATTCAGTGATCTGGCTAGAGGCTAACGATGGCAGGTGGTCAGCAGCTCCGCTGGGTGCAGGGGGCTCCTGACTTGGAGTGTCACGGTACGTCATGATCGGAGAGAAGGCTGGGTGCTGTTCGAGAGATGGTGGGGTGGGAAACATCCGCTGGAGATCTGCTACTGCTGAAAGCAGACAGAAATGGAGAGAGAGCGAGAGAGAGAGAAGGAGAGTAGAGAGTGGTTATAGATGTTTAATGGATATAAGAAATAATGAATGCAGTGCCTATACTGTTTAAGGTACCACTTAAGTATAATCCACTGAGACTGAACTAAATACTTATCACTCACTTGATGGATAAGGTACTGCAACTCTGGCTTCTTTTCCAAGAGGGCGATCTTCTGTTGGCACTGGTATCTTAGTTGAGTGCTGATTTGGGTAAACAGTCTACAAATTATTATACAGGGTCAGGGTTATATTCAAAATCAGTTATATTAAAAATAGATTAAATTATACACTAGTTACACTAATTAATGTTAACTGAAACAGTACAAAAAATACAAAAATATGTGCATGAATGTAACATGTAAACAATGATGTCTCACCCCCAACTCGTCCTCATCTTCATCAAATAAGTTGTCTAGATCAGAGATATTGACCACTAGATCCTTTTCTCTGGTCAAAGACGGATTGGCTTTAGCGGCTCCATCATCTTGACATGATTCTTCTAAAAAAAAAAAAAAGACACACACAAAATAAGGTCAGTGCAGCTGCAAATGACTATATGCCTTATACACAAAAACCTGCAGAATATGATGGTGGTAGCTATGTTTGCACCTGATTTTGGAGCAGAGTTAAAAATTGACATGGCATCTTTTCCATCAGGTAGTGCACCGTTGCTAGTGATTTCTTCTCCCTGGTGAAGAAAGATAAGAATATTTAGTTCAACAAAAATATCCAAATCCAGCTACAATTCTGGAAATGTTGGCTGTTCAGGATCAGCTGTTTGGAGCCAGCCTTGCAGTCTGGTGTGTTCAGCTAAATACAATATGGCAGGAGAAACTTATTGCTTTAACTGACATAACAACACACTAAAAGACAATATTGCAGAGGTGATAATATCACTAGCAGAGCTATCTATAAGTAGCATTCTTATTCAACAGTAATCATCCATATTTATAATTTAATTCAATCTCTTTGTGTTTTTGTACCTTAGCCTTCTTGCTGGGTTCTCGTCCTTGACCCTTTAATCTTTTGGAAGTGGAGAAAGTGTACTCAGTGTCTCCTTCCTTAAACTCGTAAGGGTCATCCCCGCTGTCTCGCAGTGCCTCCACACCTGGCTGCTGGAACAGACCCAAAGTGTGGATGTGGTCCCTCACCCTGTCATCTGAGATTTTAAATCTCTTGTGGGTCTTTGCGTATAGTCTGGAGGAGACAAACAAACGCAGCAGTGGTTTATTCTTTTTGTCTTTATACATATTTCCAACACATGGTCTCACTGGATGTGTCAAACATAAGTCATGTTTCTCCTACCTTTTAAGCACGACTCCCTCAGTGTTTGTGTCTGACTTTGCTTCCTCTACTTTCTCAGAGAGGAGTTCTGGGGGCCTGAAATCAGTTTTATCAGTCCTTGGAGTCCTGAATCCTCTCCACCAGCCGGCTCCATTCTCTCTCTGCCTCAATAGAGCCATATACACAGCTGTCTCACTGGTGATTACCCCCAACCCTGAAGCACCGTCTGGACATACAGGCATGTCCACTGGTTCTTCCAGAACCTCTGGGTCCTGTACCCGTGGGTGTGGGCTTAGAGTTGGAGGAAGCGGAGACATTGGCGAGTGGAGGATAGACTCTGATACTTTTCTGCCATTGTTGACAGATTTAGAGTACTTGCACCCTGGTAGAGCAGCCAAAGGCTCTACAGGAGGCTCCAGTGCCACAAGGCCACTGAGCTGAGGCCCTCCTGATGGGTCCTGTTCTAGAGGGGTCTCCTGTGTAATGGATAGACGATGATGGAAGGGAATTACAGCTGGCCTCTTGGACTGTTTGTCAGCCTTTTCTGTCTTGTCACTGCTCTTGTGTTTGGGTAGGGAGGGAGGATACAGAGATGGGCCGGAGGACTGAGTGGGGTTGGCACTAGACTGAGCGTTGGCAGTAGACATGGTGGTCAGATTCAACTTCTGCTGCTTTAATCTGTAACAAAGAAAAAACACTTAAAACCTGTTTGAGTGTCTCTTTATCATAAAATCCATCACTGTAAAAACAAGGCTCAGGTATTGAACACATATTTATAACACTTTATATTGAACAGTTTTAATGCGGCTGTACCTAGAGCAGCTGCAGGGTGCTCTTGCTCCTAGATCGTTGAAGTCCCATGTGGCAACTCCATTTGGCACTTCCTTTCGGGGAGTCGCGTCAGTTGGCTGATTGAGTCTGCGGGGAACAAACAGATCCATGGGGGTATAGCTCAGCTGCCTCACGGAACTACAATTGTAATCACACACTGACTAGAGGAAATATATTCAGGTTCTACTTACAGATGTTGAGGCTGGTTAAGATAGCACTCCCTCCAGGCCTGATGGACCACCTGACAAGTCAGCTTCTTCCCAGAATGCTTTGGGCTGATGCTGGTTATTCCCATGCTACTATCTGGTGTGGGGACGCTAGAGACTGATGTCACAAAGCCACTGTCAGCTGGAAAGAGATCATGGAATAGATGTCATTAATCAATTTTTCAACATGTATTTTTAGTGTTGCATGCAGAATGCACACTATGTGATTTTTGTTACCAGAGCAGGGCTGCTCTGGTGATGTTGGTGGTGTCAGTGGCACACTGCAGTGGTTTTGCTCTTTATTGAGGCCCTGAGCTGTAGGAACAGGTGGAGGCTGCTCTACTGGTAGGTCCCCTTGGGCAATGAGCACAAAAGCAGCTGGATAGGTCATCCTTACTCCACCTAAGTAGACAAAAAGATGATTCACGCTTACGACACAGACGGATGGCAGTTGCTCAGATTAAACATGAAACATATTTTCATTGTCGTTGTAATTTTTTTCCCCTTACCACTATCTCTATTCGTAAATATTTTGCCAAATACAAATAGATATTACAGATATTTCTTATTATTGGCCATAAATTCGGTAGTTTTATATGATGTGCTT
>JAVQJX010012470.1:0-14812 GCA_036025115.1 Ambassis agassizii | reverse complement strand
CATCAGGCTCTTCATCAGACTCTTCTTCAGACTCTTCATCAGGCTCTTCATCAGACTCTTCTTCAGACTCTTCATCAGACTCTTCAGACTCTTCTTCAGACTCTTCTTCAGGCTCTTCTTCAGACTCTTCTTCAGACTCTTCTTCAGACTCTTCATCAGACTTCATCAGACTCTTCATCAGACTTCATCAGACTCTTCTTCAGACTCTTCATCAGACTCTTCTTCAGGCTCTTCTTCAGACTCTTCATCAGACTCTTCTTCAGACTCTTCATCAGACTCTTCATCAGGCTCTTCTTCAGACTCTTCTTCAGACTCTTCATCAGGCTCTTCTTCAGACTCTTCATCAGACTCTTCATCAGGCTCTTCATCAGACTCTTCATCAGACTTCATCAGACTCTTCTTCAGACTCTTCATCAGACTCTTCTTCAGACTCTTCATCAGACTCTTCTTCAGTCTCGTTCTGCTCTGCAGGTTTTTCTGGATAAAGGTCAGAGAGACGGTTCATTACATTAGACTGAATCTAATTGGAGTGAGGCTCGCTCGCCCGCCCTCTCTCTCTCTGGTGAAGCTGAGGTCAGACAGGTCACATGGTGTCTCCATGTTTAGCATCAGTGGCTGAAGGTCATGTGACTGCAGACTCCAGCAGATCCGATCAGACCTCCTGCATGTGCTGTGTATTGATTATTCTGATGTGATTGTGACAGACAGGATTATTGATCTGGACTTTTCCAACTGTCAGAGAAGAAATAAGAAACATGTTTTCATTTCTGCCTGGAACTGAAACAATTGATGAGTTTTCATTGATCGATCGGTCGATTGATTGATTGATTAATATGTTACAGTACCATGCGCCCATGTCTGAGGATCAGGTCTGACAGGCAGTAGACCAGGACTTAGTGTGAACGAGCGAGGTAGGAAAGCACAGACAACGTGGCAGAGAGAGAGAGAGAGCTCTGCTGGTCAGCACACAGATCAGCTGCTCTGGAGCTTTTATTGTGAAGAGGCCTGTGTGTGTGTGTGTGTATTACATTTATAATTTCTTAAAATGGACTGCTTCTGTGTTGTCGCCCTCCAGTGGCTGAAGTTATGCAGCGTTAGCCTGTAGCGTTAGCAGCTCTGGGGCTTCAGGTGACCATCACAGGCTGCGTTTGGCGTTCATCCTCCAGGTGGGCGTGGTCTGAGCGCGCTGCCATGTCCACGTGCTCAGTGAGCGGGGTGTGTTTGTTTTATGGTGCTGTACCTCTGTGTGTCAGCCGCACGGGGACAGATGACCTTGGCGGTCGCCTCGGGCGCCGCCTGCTGGAGGAGGCGCTGCTGCAATCCCTCTGTGACTGAAGAGGCTCCGCCCACTGCGGTCTCCTGTGCTTCCACAGCAGCCATGATGCTGAATGATCCAACAGCACTTTGCTAATCTGAGCTAACCTGTAGCTACTTTGACTGCAGTTCACGTAATGGCCACAGAGGTCACTGTTTTCGCTTCATTCATTTGGCGAGCCTCCATCTGTAGCTTCTTAGTTTAATATTCATACAAATTCATTGTTTTTGGGGTGAAACGTCACTTCCGGTTCAGGTGTAAATACAACCAGCTGTAACAGGGACCACGTGACCAGTCAGTCTTTACACATCCCACTGTCATCGCTCTGTCTCTTCTTAATTTGTTGTCATGGCAACCGCAATGGAGGCGCTAGAGCAGCCTCTGCCTCACTCTCTCTCACTCTGACACTCTCACACGCACGAACACTCCCCCTCCCCGCGCGCTGCCGCCGCCCGCCGCGCACACACCGGGCAGCCCTCAGCGTCAAACCGAGCGGATCTAACCTACTTATCCGTCCTCCGGTGAGCTGTCTTGTGCAGACGGTCGGTCGGTCGGTCCGGACGTTGTGTGTGTGTGAGCCGGTTTCTCGTGCAGCTGTGGACCGGGGAGGGGGGGGGGGGGCGCTCTCTCCGCACCAACAGCCTCTTTAATGACCGGATTTGTGTTTTGCTGCGCGATGTACATGGACAGAAGCAGCCTGACCAGAGGTGAGTGTGCACACATCTGCATCGCGCGCGCGCGCACACTCACACATAACACACCAGCTGCTGACATCGAGCACGCGCGCACACAAGCACGGCTGCAGCTTGATTAGTTTAATATTAAAAACCATCAGAGGATGCTGATGTGGGGGAGGGGGCGCGCTCTCACTGGCGGCCGTGCACGCGCACACACTGACCGACATTTCGCCGCAGTGAATGTAGGCTAGTGTGCGTCTGCTCAGCGGCACGTGACTCTTTATGCATCGATCCGACCGCTGATCGATGATTTTATTCATCAGATACATGATACTGAAACACACAGCAGCCAATCAGGAGCAGGCGCGGCCAGACAGTGCGCGTGCGTGCGTGCGTGCCTGCTTGTGTGTGTGTGTGTGTTATCCATGCATCGATCCATCAACATGATCAGTTCTGCTGATCGAGTGTGTATGAGCAGCTGTGTGTGTGTGTGTGTGTGTGTGTGTGTGTGTGTAGACAGACAGACAGACACACCCCCTTCACACACACACACACACACTGCAGACTGCGATCAGAACCTTCAGTAGGACCACGTGATGGTTCTGGTGCTGACCGTGCTGCAGAGGCCTCAGTCTGTGTCTGATCACCTTTATTGATCCTCCAGAGTTTCTCGGCTGATCAGTGGAACCACGACATGTTACAGCCGTCCATCGCAGATCCTGGGTCTGTTTCAGGGTCCTGGTCTGGTTCAGGGTCCTGGTCTGGTTCAGGGTTCTGGGTCTGTTTCAGGGTTCTGGGTCTGTTTCAGGGTTCTGGGTCTGGGATCAGGGTTCCTTGTTGGTGTGTCGTGGTTCTGACCGTCTCAAACCACCAGTAGATGTGTTGGTGGTTGTGCCGGTGCAGGTTCTGGTTCTTCACTCAGAGTTCTGGTGGTTCTTTGAGCGAGGACAGAACCAGGACTGTGGGTCTGAACATGAACTTGTTTGTTGCCGCAGTAGAACATCAGTCTGTTAGACCTGAGTGAGTCCTTCACCTTGTCCTCACATGTCCTCGATGCAGAGCGCGTCCTCCGTCCTCCAGGTGCCTCACCGAGCGGGTCCGGGTCCAGAACTCTGATATGAGAGCAGACGCTGCACTTGATCTTTGAAACATCAGATATAGAACAGCATGCTCCTTCAGCGGCTGCTTTCAGAGCTAAGTCAGTTACCATGGCAACGCACCTTGTTAAACAGCGGACTGTGAAGGTGCCACAAATCAGAGCGTAGCATGCTAAATCCTGTTAGCTGTATCAGTAATCAATACATTCATTGATCTGAGCATCTTCATGACAACACGAAACCACAGAAAGATGATTTCCTGGTTGATGAGAATCTGTGTGCTGATTGGTTCTACCCCCCCCCCCCCCCCAGGTCCCTCCTCCTCCTGCAGTCCCAGCGTGCTCACTAAGAGCCTGTCTCTGGAGACATCCTGCTCACCGTGTGGCCACCAGGCGGCGCTGGACGCTGACACGCAGCTGCCGAGCTCTGACACGGGCCCAAACTCCTCCTCTTCAGATCCCGCCTCCCTAGAGGGAGGGGCGGAGACAGCAGAGCGGCGTGGCTCTGCCGACGGGCTGCAGCCGGTGAATGACACGGGGCCGCCAGAGCTGCCGACCAGCACGACCGCTCCACCGAGCAAGAGCCGCCCGCCGCTGCCGGGGCCCAAACCTCAGGGTGAGAACGCCACCATCGCTGTGTGATTCATGACGTTATGATGTCACTCATTAATGTGTGACTCCGCCTCCACAGTGCCTCCAAAGCCCCCCCACCTTCAGCAGCAAATGGCGGTGTCGAGACCCCGTCCACGAGCACCAGACAAACCACTTCCCCCGACGCCGCCCTGCCGGCCGCTCCCATGTGACCCTCGGGGGGGCCGGACTCCACCTATCCGTGCTGATGGCACCGCCTCGCCCACATGTGTCCTGTCACTCATAGAGAAGTTTGAGCGGTGAGTCCTGATTGGTCGGGAGAAAAGTGACGCCACCCTTTACGTTTGAGTTTATTACTGATGTTTATTCACAGGGAGCAGATCATCGTGGTGCCTGACATCAGCGGGGGGGCTCTGTGTCCCCGCCTCCCTGACCCCTCCTCTAGACCTTCATCACCTCCATCATCATCCTCACCTGCCCCTCCCCCAGCTATTGCTCAGGAGGTCACGGTTCATGATGACATCACACAGGAAGTCGGAGAAGGGGACATGCACGATGATTATGATGGCGACAACAACGGCGATGATGATGATGATGATGATGAAGAGCTGGTTGCGGCGTGTTGTGATGACGTCCATCAGAAGCGTCTGTCGATGGAATCGGGTTACAGTGCCTCAGAGAAACACTTGGAGGAAGACGTCATGGAAACGCGAGAGCAGCAGCAGCTCCTGATGCTCGACCAATCAGAGCTGCCGTCTGAGCGTCTGCCCCTTCCGTCCTCGCAGACGGATGGAAAACTGGCCAATCGAGACAGCGGCATCGACAGCATCAGCTCCCCGTCGCACAGCGAGGAGCTCTGCTTTGCCAGCGTGGATGACGGAGGCGTGGCTTATCCGTGCAGCCCCGCCCCCCTGCCCCGCCTCTCTAGCTCATCCTCCTACGCTGGAGAGGGGGAGGAAGGCGAGGCAAGGGGAGGAGCGAGGAGGAGGAGGGAGTTCTCTGAGGAAGGAGACAGCGACCTGGAGGAGGAGGCGGAGCTAACACTGATGCTTCCCCCGCAGAAGGCCGACAGACAGGACTCTGCTGAGGTGAGAGCGTTTCCGCTGCAGGGACTGCTGGGTAACTGAGTGTCTCTGCTGACTGTCTGTCTGTGTGTCCAGCTGTCTGTCCAACAGAGAGTCTTCAACATTGCCAATGAGCTGCTGCACACAGAGATTGCCTACGTGTCCAAACTCCACCTCCTGGACCAGGTGAGTCCGTCTGTGAGCCAATGAGAGCAGAGAGACATCTTGTGGTCACAAGCAGAGGTTAGCTCGACAGCTAGTACTAGCAATCTAATTTAAAAGGTCCCATATTATACACTTTATTCCCAATCTGAGACCATTCATTAATATCTAAATGAAATATTTCCGCCATGGTGGACAAATCGACCCTCAGTTTGAGTGCAGCGGCTTCTCTTCACCTCCCTCTTTTCAGCAGCTTCAGAAATGTGCCGTTTAGCTCAGCTGTTGGCTCCGCCCATCGCATCGCCCGTCATGAGGTGATTGACAGGTTAGGCCTTAGCGGTTACTAGAGGCTGATTACAGCGTAGTGAAGGATAAACAAACGCCGGAACACCAGAACCCATTCCTGAAGAAGTTCGAGCAACAAGACTAACAGGACGTTAGTGAAAGGTTCACTCAGTCCTTGTGGGTTCAGTGGATGGAAGTAAAAAAACGTTTTTGTGTTCATTTATGCAGCCACAAACAGAACAGTGCTTCTGTCGCTTAGCCATGTCCGCTAACGAGGGTTGCCGAAGAGGAAAAACACTGGGCGCTATGTGATTTTTAGAGGGCGGGCTTTGAGAGCCGGTAGGCGAGTCCATCGCTCTGTGGGGAGTGGTTATTGTCCCTTAAGACATCATAGCGTGCACGCTTTCTAACTCGCTCATTTCAGCGCTTACTTCCCTAGAGGTGGAGCAGGGGGGAGAGAGAGCGCCTGAAAGAGTTTCACACTTACGGGTCTCCTACACATGCGGGGGGGACCATTATGACTGTTCCAAAACCATTAAAAAGTGAATTTTGCATAAAATGGGACCTTTAACATGGAAGTCTATGGTGGTTTGCTCACTTTTGCCTCAAGTGGTCATTTGAGGAACTGCAAGGAATTAAGTGTCATGTTATACATACTTTAAAAGAACCAGTCGCCCAGTGTGCTGTCATTTTCTGCTCTCTGTGAAGTCTCTGACGTGTCCTGCTTGTTTTTTTTCCTGTCCTCATGTTGCTGGTGTTGCACAGGTCTTGCGTGCATCCTAAAAAAAAACCTGAGACACTTACAGTAGGTCAGGACACCGCTTAGTTAAAGTCAGACACTGCGGGGTTCACTCCCTGCAGCCGAGCCGACAGGTCTAATCAGCGGTGGAGCTAAAAGCTTTCAGCTCCTTTCTCTCTGCTTTCATTTTGTCGCTCGCCCCTTTGCTGTGACACCCACGTCTGAGTGACTTCACCCTTTCATTGACTGACCTTCATCCTGAAGCTCCTCTCTCCTCATTTTCTTCTTCGCCGCTTTGCTCGCCGTGTAGCTGCTGTATGTATTCCTTCTTGTTTATTTCCACATCGTCACCGTTCCACTGGCGGCTCAGTGTTTTTTCAGTGTGATTGGAGCCCTGCCAGGCCGAGATGGGGACGGCTGGCGCATAATTCAAGCAGTCACCCCATAATTTGATCCCACCATTTGCATATGCTTGCAGCCTCCCAGAGGGGGAGACCGTGGCAGCACTTGAAAGACAAGAAGGAGAGAAATTGAATCAGGAAGATGGAGCGTGCACCTTTCTTTGTACATACTCCTCTGAATCCGACTAAAGAAATAGTGCTTCATTACTGTGTGTGTGTTTGCGTGAAAGCACAGCTGCTGCTGCTGCTGCTGTGCTTTTTATTGGCTGTTTTCTTCTGAGGCAGATTTGTGCTTGTAAACAGCAGAAATGTGTGCAACACCACATTAAAGGTCAGAGGAGGAGGAGGAGGAGGAGGTGCGCTCTTCTTCCTCACTGCACTGTATTACAAAGTGAAAGCACTTTATTGTGAAGTGTAGTAGAGTCCTGACAGATCAATGATAGATTGACAAATGACAAAGAATCAGATTAATCGCTGCAGATCCAGCTGAAGAATTCCAGCGGTCTTTTATTCAGAGCACCTCTTGTGTATACTTGCTATTGTCAGAGCACTCTGTGTGTATTTGAGCCTTGCCTGGCCCCTGAAGGATCTGATTCAAAGGCATGCTTTGAGGCTTCGAGAAGCAGCAGCTGCGTTTTTTTTTTTTTAGGAACTCAAAAAAATGTTTGAACTAAACAGCTGAACATTTGCCAGTAAACTAATCTGTGTTAAAGATGGCCGAACTTCCTGTTCATCGAGTCCAGCAGAAAACATTTTGGTTCCCTCCAAATATGGTGATGACACACACCTGTCAAAGTGGCCACACCCCCTTTTTTATCCATCACTTCAAACAGTTTTGGTTTGTTTCTGCTATAAAGTTAGACATTTTAACATGAAGGTCTGTCGGGATTGTGCTATTTATTTGGAGCTACCCTCAAGTGGTCACTTGCGGTACTGCAGTTAGTTACTGTAGAGGAGACTTGTGTCTTTCAGCTCGTTTTGGTTCATGGCCGTTAGCAGCATTGTTTCTGGTCTCAGAGTCAATTTTGCAGCTACAAATTGAGGTATTTCCCTCAGGAGTGTTTTCACAGATCTCATAATAATGCAGGTTTAAAAGCGGGACAAACATTTATTTCCCATCTTCTGCTTCATGCTTTTCTTTCGTCCTTTCCTCCATTGTCACGTCTTCTGTTTATTTATGTTTTCTTTATCCCCTGGCTAAAAGCAAACCTCACATTTCATGATCATTTTTTTTAAATTATTTTTTTGTTCTCTCATCATTTACAGGTCACTATTCACCCTGGAAGACCCCTAAGCAGGTAATGCGTCTCAAGAATATACAGTAGATTTTTTACCTATTGTCTGCTTTCCGATCAGATGATTTTTCTTCCTCTCCTTTGCTTCATACTAACTCCACTGACCCTCACTATACTGTACATCCTGAACTCAGAGCGCTCTTAACGCCAAAATGTCTGCCTCTCATGACGTCACTACGCTTTGATCCCACATGTCAGATTTGATTCACGGCCTGACTCGGTGCCATCAGGGTAATTCATGTATTATTCTATTATGCTACAGCCACAGTCCCGCTATCCATCTGTGATCAGGCTGCTTTGGCAGGATACATTTTGGCCCTCTTTTATCTTCATTTCATAACATCTGCCCCTTTCTGTTCGATTTGTTTAAAAAGCTGCATTCATCTTTTCGCCGTATTCGTCCTTCTCTCTGCAAACTTGGCTTCAGCTCATCCCCTCCGCTGTCCTGAGGCCTCTGCAACAACTCCATCCGCCAAACATCTTCTCAGATCAGATTTGTCTTTCTGTGTGTATGTGTGTGTGTATCCATCACACTCACAGGCCTGCACATCTTGTCTTTGTTTCTCTTTGTTCGACTACGTGTGTAATCCATTTCATGCCTGGACGTCCGCCCAGCGCCGCTCTGACCGGCCCCTGACCCCGCCTCATGTTGTCCCTATTCCAGAGGACAACCGCTTCCACATCGTCTCCTCCACGAGAGTATTCGATGCCACACACACTCGCCAGAGTTCAGCCTCAGTTTAATTGCTTTACATTAGTTACAGGAAGAGAGTGAAATATGGAGGAATTTGACTAATAAGGGAAGAACAAGGAGCCCCTTTAATTGTCACATGGACTCACAGTCCAGCAAAGTCTCAGCCTGCAGCTCCACAGTGTGTGCAAAAATGAGCTAATTGAGATTTGTCTGTCAAATTCTGTAGGTAAGAGCTGCTGCAGCGCTCGCAGGTGTTTTTCATCCAATCATGCCGTCTTATGAAAGCAGGCAGCCTGCAGTGCTCTCCATTCATATGACCGATGAGATTATCACCGGCGCGCGCCTGCTTCGCCGGGTCTTAATCAAAGACAAAAAGAGACAGAGTGAAAGAGAGATCAGGATGCAGCAGGAGTCGACTCAAAAGCCTTAACAAGGTCCCCAGTCTCAGCCGCCCTGTGCAGACGTGCTTCACATCACTAGCAGACGCCACTGAAACCGCAAAGAGTGACTTTTCATTCCTGCCCAGAGCTTTCATGAAGCACATATTTATTCTGGGTACATCTTGAGCCCTGTATTTCTCCACATTAAAGTGTGACTTGTGCAGCCCGTCTCAGTTTCAGAAATCCCGTTGTTCCCTGCAGGATCCGTCTCTCACGCTTTTCTGACGCGTCAACATGTCATCTTGGCTATCTGCTCAGTGTCGTGCCATGACTCAAGCGGCCCAGCTTATCTGACACATCAAGGCTGACACTCTGACTGAGTGCTGTTGTCAAAACTGACGCCGTCACCTCAAAACACTCGGCAGCGCACCAAATCTGGTTTTGGATGACTTTTATGCAAATTAGCCGTTATAAAATACACCACAGTCGTCCTTACAAATACAGGTAGCCCGCTCATCTTCAACCTCTCTGTATCTGTTTCCCACTTCCTGTTTTGTGATCTGATTGGCAAATAGCTGGTAGATCTACTAACCTCACTAACTGTTTGACTTCTTCTTTGAACTGACAGTTTGCTAAGCCCCGCCCACCTGAACCTGAAACACTGACCCGTCATGCCGCTGTGCTTCGCAGGTTCTGGAGCAGTGGGAGTCCCAGCAGGGCCAGAGCAGCCCAGCTCAGACCAGCCTGTCGGCTCCCGTTATCTCCCACAGCGCCCCCTACCCAACACACCATCTTCACAGGGCCTCTGTCCCAGACTCAGCCTCCGAGGCCTTGGCCCTGGCTAAACCAGATCCCTTTGACCTTTATGAGAAGTCCAGGGCTATCTATGAGAGTAGGCGTAAGTACCAGAGCCGACATGGAAAAAGGTGGTGAAGCTTCATCCGCTTCAAATGATCATAAGAAGCTTTGCAGATACAATATTCCCTCATTAGTGTTTGCAGCTGCTAATTACTCCTATTATCTCAATTGATCTTCCCTCAGAACACACAGACTCTTTGCAGAGGTGTATCCACAAACAAACACTCCACACAGCAGCCTTCTTAATGCTTCACTGCAGCCATATTGCGGCTCTCTGACGTGTTAAAAAAAATCCTATTTTCCTGTTATGATATCATCAGTTTAATTTTCCCATCCAGAAATCCATGTCACCTTTTGGTGATATTTAATGAGATGTGTCATTTCCCAATTTTCATGGTATAAATCCACTCATGTTTCTTAATATCAACTGAATTTGACTCCCGTCTTTAATTTATTGGCCCATAAATAGTGCAGCTAAGAAGCATGTGTGGGCTTTCCCTCGCAGCTTCCTATAACCAAATTAAAATCAATTTCCAGACAAAAATACCTCAGTGTGAGTGGTAAATGTGGAGAGAGGGAGAAATACATGCTGTTTATTTTAATGTCAGATTCATTCATGGTTGTCTGGGGAGTTATTGAGGCCGTAATTTTGTGGACAGTCCGTCATTTTTGAGATGGATCCTGGGAGATTTGTGCAGTTTGTAACCATGTTAACCTGATTTAAGGACCTCCGTGGTCACCATTTTGGATCCATATCCTCCATGTGTCAATGTTAGTGGGGTCTAGGTGAACTTAGACCCCACCTTCCTCCTCCAGACATGCTCAATACAGGACTTGGTCGTGTTTATATTCTCATGTATGAAGTGGATTTGGTTCCGTTGTTGTTGTGGATAGTGCTGCCTTCACTGTTTTTTCCCTTCGCTTTTCTCCTCTCTGTGCAGTGAAGGCGGAGGATTGTGCAAGCTCTTTATACTTCACTGACTGTGAGCAGACGCTGGTTACATTTAGTATTGATTAATGTCAGCAATTCAGTCTAGAGTCACCCAAAACGTTGATGCATTAGCACCTCACAAGTCTGCAAAGAACACTGGGTACCATGAGACACCGTATTTGAACCCCTCCGTGACATTTCATACTTCATATTTGGCACAAACGTTCTCTTGCACTCAGAGAAGACATATCGCAGCAACGCCTTCTTAGATTTTGGCACACATTTTAACTTCAAGGATGACCTCAGCAGGGGGTCAAAGTCATGACCTTTGCACCGGTTCTTGTTCACTGGTTTCGCTAATCATGTTTGTGTGCACGAGCAACATGGTAAAAGGTATAATTAAGCATCTGTAACTCTTGACGATGAGCCTTTTGATTGCTTTGTGGTTTGTCCTCAATTAAAGGATTCTCCTGCATGCACGGGAGAAAGCGTCACATCTTCTGTGTTTAACAGCTGCGTCGCTCTCCTTGTCTGATTTTTCTCCTCCTCATCGTCCCTGCTGTGTCGCAGCAGAGCGCTCGCTATGATTAAAACCGTCACAATTGGAATCAATTTTTCATCCGCAGCCTCTTGTCTGTGTGTTGAGTTCATTTCACTACTGTGCAGATGACGGCGTTGTGTGAAGCCCCTTGATTGCAGATCAGTGCTCACACTGTAAATAAAGGATGGGTTTATTACATGCTGTAAGCACTTCCCGACTTTTATGGATGATGCTGAAGTTCTGCAGTGGCATTAATGCTGAGGCAAGCCCTTTCTGCCTTGTTCTAGCCTTAATGGGAGCATCTGTGCTGTCTTACTGCTGTGCTGTCCACCTATATGTGTGTTTATGCGTGTTGTTTATGAAGTGTTTCCTCTCTTTGTTTTTTCTCTCTAGAACCCAGCCAGCCGAGAACTGTTTTTCCTGTGGACTCTTCAGGTAAACGCATCGTCGCAAACTTGTTGTTAGCCTCCAAATCGTTGCAGGATTTGAAATGGTTGGTTTGGTTTTTGAAGGAGCCGAGTACCAGGACATCGAGGTCCACCTGCGCAGGCAGAAGTCTGGCTTTGGTTTCCGGGTGCTGGGCGGCGATGAGGCCGGGCAGCCTGTGAGTCCGGAGACACGTGAGAAGGCTCGTATGGCGATGGGCGTGGAACCCTGTCATTTTCTCCTCTCTAACCCACCACACACACACACACACTGTGTACACCTAACCCGTGACCTCTGACCCCTGAGAGAGTGCTGGCTCTGGCTGCTTTGGTGTTCTTTCTTTCTGTGTTGTTGAGCTATTAGAATAACAATCACTTTAACACCCACTGCATCCATGCTCCAACATCAAGTCCTTTTTTTTTTTTTTTTTTTTTTAGAACCAAGCTAACAGTCTGTGTTTGAAAACAGATCCTAATCGGGGCCATCATTGAGAAGAGTCCTGCAGATCTGGACGGACGGTTGAGACCTGGCGACGAGCTCCTGTTTGTCGACGGGATCCCGGTGGTCGGGAAGCCGCACAGATACGTCATCGACTTGATGCACGGCGCGGCACGTAACGGGCAGGTGAACCTGGTCATCAGGAGGAGGCTTCAGGCACCAGGTGAGAAACGAGCAAGGTTAAAGGACCAGTGTTTAAGATGTGGTCAAGAGACACAATGAAACCAACTGAACGCCACTTTCCAAGTATGTCAGAGGCTGGATCCATCTGAAGGAAGAGGCTGGAGAGGCTCTTAAAGCTAGCGTGAGACAGTTAGTGTGATTTAAAGCTGTGAAAAATTCTTGTCTTTAAGTGCATCCGATTCCTTCCTCGAGTTCCTCCGTCTGTTCATTCAGGAAACAGGTTTAATCAGTCAGAAAATTGAAGTGACTAATCTGAGTAATTACACTGAAGCCTCTCACACACACACAGCTTGTTTGATCCTGGACACTGGGAGGCTGCTTCCTCATATGAACTACGACCTCCATTGTTCTCATTATTACATCTTCCACACACACACTTTCCTCACCGATTCTTCCCACTCGATTCCACCTTCTCCTCAACAAAGGCTTCCGTCTGACTCATGCCGGCCTCTTCTGCGGCCCTTACTTCCGTCCTAATTGTCTGACTCCCACTGGCACTTTACAAAGTGTCAGACTCTGCTCCGAGCTCATTCTTCTTTTCTCTCTCTCTCTTTTTTTCCTTTTTAAATATATTTCCCTCCTCCTGCTAACAATGTGTGCACTTGTTGGTGACACATCTCGCTGTAGTTTCGTATTAGTGAAGTGAAGTTGAAGCTGGAGGTGCGAGGAGCTGCTGTGCTTGTATTGACATTTATTTTAATGATGTGTTTCTACCACACTGCGACTGCGGTGTCGCCTTTTTTTTTTTTTTCTTTTTTTTCCTGTTTGTGCTCACTTCTCGAGTCCTCACACGGGAGGAGGCAGACTTCCTGCTTATCAGATTTGTTTGTACTCTTCCTTTAAGATGAATTAATTATGTTCGGATCCTACCAAGGTAACACAGAACGTGTGAAAGTGCTTTAATTAATAAATGAAGAGAGCAGCTCTGAGGTTAAGAAAGTGCTTACAGTTTACATGATTATCCTGTCACTACATGTCAGAGCTAAATATCGCATTCTTTGTCTTCTATAAAACATGTAGCTGTCATTGAATGTGGTGGGTGCCGCAGCAGGGAGGCCGATTCGAGGAGTTCATCATTTAAGTATACAAACTGTGCCTATAGATAGTTTCCACCACTTCCTGGGATCACTCTGCTCTTTACCACCCCCTATAGGTGAGTCCTGTCCAGAGAACGGCCGGAGTCCGGGCTCCGTCTCCACACAGCACAGCTCCCCACGCAGTGACTTCACATATGGTAACAGCACCAGCACAAACCAAGCTCCAGGTACCTGCATGGGCAACGCCGCCGCTTCAGACGGGATGCTGACCTCCAACACGCAACCCAGCGACGTCATCATCAACCGAAAGGAGAGCGAAGGCTTCGGTTTCGTCATCATCAGCTCGCTGAACCGACCCGAGGCGGCCACAGGTAACAGTGAGTCCACTGATTGTTTTAGTGGTGTTTATGGAGTCAAGTAGGCGCTCCCGTTCTGAAGTGAAACTCATGTAAAGCACCGCGTCGTCTGCGTATAATGCTACACTTAAGTAGTTAAGGTCACAGCTTAATAAAAAGTGAAGCACCTCTCATTCTAGCTCCTCAATTATACATGCCCTCCCACAGTACGTCAGTCACACACATCTCTGGTATGCTGCTGTGAGCATCGCCCACGCGCATGAGGGGAAAAAAAAAAAAAAAGCTGGATGCCTTACGTAAGCCTGGGGTGAATAGCAAAATGAGAGAGACAGAGACACATTCAGTCAGTCAGTGTGTGCAGTGGTGTGAGCACAGTAATCTTTCAATCTGCTGCCGAGCGCCTCTTTTACCTGCAGCGCGTTCATTCTTCCAACAGCTGTGCCCCATAAAATTGGCCGCATCATCGAGGGGAGCCCGGCAGACCGCTGCGGGAAGCTGAAGGTGGGAGACAGGATACTGGCAGTCAACAGCCAGTCCATCGTCAACATGCCGCACGCCGACATCGTCAAGCTGATCAAAGACGCAGGCCTGAGCGTGACCCTGAGGATCATACCGCAGGAAGGTGAGCGCACACGTGGACACACACCTGCACTCTGAGTCACAGTGTCATTTATGGATGGGCTCCATAAATGGAAGTTGTAATGGTGCTTTTTTTTTTTTACTGAAATCGAGGCTCCACTTCAGATCTCACGCTGGAACATTTTAGAATATCTGCAGTAAAGAGAACGGATTATGTTGTTACTAAAAAAAAAACAAAAACAAAGCTTGACTTCCTGGTGCTTCTCCTCATCCAATCCAAAACAGACTTGTACCTGGTCACCTTAAAGTTTGTTTGTTTTTAAATTCAGCCGTTATTATTAGAACTTTTCTTTCTTACAGCGGCACTAATCCTCACAGCTTCCTGGTTCTTGCACTGATTTGCAGTTTTATACTAACAGTAGACTTCATGTGTTACGTGTCGTTAGCATGGCCTGCATCAATGTGCAGCTCAGCTCACATGATAACAGCCTCTTGTAGGTGCTAAAAACATTCAGCGAAGTAAATTGTGAAAACTAATCTCCTATTAGAGTGAATGTTACATAATGAAGTGATGCTGCAGCCGTGTGTTTTTTTTTTTTTTTTTTTTTGTAGTTTGTCATGAACAGAGAAACAACCCAACCAAAACCCCCCCCACAAACAACCAAACCCCCCAGGCGAAAACCCCACCCCCGAAAAACCCACCC
>JAVQJX010012395.1:0-13581 GCA_036025115.1 Ambassis agassizii | reverse complement strand
ACACACTGACACATCACTATCAGCCAAACTGTATTTACATAATCCTTTTAAAGACCATGATAAATAAAAAAATAAATAAAACAACTGCTGCGTCAATGTTTCTATTCAGCCTTATTGATCCAGAACATTCTGCAGTAAATACAACAGCACATCACTAATATTACAGCTACAGCTCTTCTTCTGTGACATCAGCATAATCGTCTGCAGAATGACTTTTGTGTTTGTGAATAAAACACTACTTCAAAACATAACTCACAAAGTAATCCACAATAAAGTGTAAAAAAAAAAGTCCAGCTAGCTAATGTTAGCATGGCACTGTTGTTAGCAAAGGAGCTAACATAATGATCCTGCATCCACACACTTACAGAGACACTTAAGTGATGAACACAAGTCAGCCTAACAAATGGAATGGAATAAAACGTGACATTTTTGTGAGCTTGAATGCAGATCTCATTTAAAACATTGATGAATAAAAAAAGGGGGGGGGGGGGGGGGACAGATGCACTTTTATAATGGCTTATCAGAGCCTGACCTTGTCAGAGGTAAGGTGTGAAGTGAGGCTGGGCATGGCATTTACGGGTCATATCTTTTATAAATAATTGGAGAGAGCCTTTGTCCTCGTGGTTCAGAGTTAATTTGGATGTCAGGAAAAGGGTGTGGCGGCGTCACACAGAGTGAGAGAAAACAGCATCTGTAGTTTAAAAAAAAATATAAAGGCTCATTGTGTGAAATGTAACTGATCCTCCACCTCAGGGGAAAAAAAGCTTTAGTCACATTGTCAACTGAGGAGATCATGACCTTTTGTTAATGTGATGGTTTCACTAACCACTGGTCATATTGGCCACCATGTGGGAATGATGACACAGTAAAGGTCAATGCGGTGTAACCTTTGGGACATGTCACCTTATTGCTGAGCGCACAGATCTGATACACAGCAGCAGCAGCAGCAGCATGGAGAAGCTGCCCTTTAACACTCCATCAGAATTGATCGGCTCCTCATTCAGAGAATAATAAGCATCTCTCTATTCGCTACACCGTTAACGCAGTGTCTATTAATGAACACTGCTCATTAGAAGAGATTAGCGCCCCGTAATGTGGTCATGTGAGCTTAAGTATGCATCAGGCATTTTGGAGAGTTGTGGAAGGCATTGTTCTACTACTTTTAGATTTTAATTAAAAAGTACGTTTTAGAATAGGGTCTCAGGAAGAAAACTGAAAAATAAAAACACCAATACATAAAAAAACATCTAAAACTGTCAGATACATGTTTTGCTTCTGCTTTTGTCTCTTAAAATCCAAACACAAAGACCAATGGCCATTAAACAACCATTAGTTCAGCCGACTCTCCTTTTCAAGGAGCCCTGTGGCCCCAAGCACATGAAGCACTCTGGGTCACATTATGGTTCACTTACTGAAAAATTTCAAAGGTTAATTCAAAGTCAGCACATTAATTCTTCAATGAATCATCCTTAACTGCTAATTATTTCTCTTCCCACTGTCAACAGTCTGCACAGGTTGAGCCTCCTGCTTTACTGTCCCCGAGCCACCTTGGAACAGTAATGAGTTAACAAGCTCAAGTCTATTAACCAAATACGATAAGCAGGTGGATCATAATGAAATTGGCTGTATTCCATTTTCAACAGGAGCCAGCAGCTAAGGAAAGTTAAGGGAAGACTTTATAGCGCTAAATAAGAGCAAATACACTGTCACTGTGTGTCCATGTTTAGGTTTGGGCTTTGGTTCAAGGATGAAAATGCACTGATCAGTTTTTTTTTATAAAATGTTGTTAAACTGAGAGGCTGCTTTCTTTCTAGTCCTTTAGCACCACCCTGTGCCTCAGACTGGCCATGACACTGCAAAGACCTGCTTGATATGTGTGCAGGGTTATCATGCGTGGCATTTTGCTGATCCGCTGCTTCCTCGGGAGACCCGGGGCCGTGCACACGGTTCATAAATGAGTCTAAACAATTTGAGGCATTATCAAGAACACTAACACAAATCCGATTATGAACCAAGGCTTTGTTTTTGTTTGTCTGTTGATTTTGCTAATTTTCCTGTCAGCATGGTAGTGTGACCTTCTGAGAATAACACATTTAACTGCAATAAGAAAAAATATTAATCACATCTGCATGTTACTTTAATCCTACCTGACATTTCTTAAGTAAGCCTTGAGGAGACTGTTACAAGAGGAGTTTTTTTTTCATGGAAATTCATTATAAAACCGTTGCACACTCACACTTAAGACACTTAGTTTTAACATTAATTGTACTCTGATGTTGGGATGCGTGTCATAATTTTCCATTTGTCAGAAGTTAGTCGCAAAAAATGTGACTAATATTTATTAATATTTAATTCATATTGTCTCAATATTCTTTTTTTTATGCCACGAGTCAAATAAAACGCTATGACAAAACACATGCCTGTTGGCTTAGCGAGCACAGCTACGAATTAGCAATTAGCTTAGCCTAGCAACAGAAGAGGAATTAGCTTGTTTAGTTTCATTTTTGTATGGATTATATAACAAATGTGTGCGGTTTACTAATAATATGGTAGTTTTTGTATTTTTCCACCTATAGGCAATTAAAGTTTAACCTAAGCTAACCAATGGCTATGCTAGCTTTACATTTAGCATGCAGACATAAATTGCTAACTGAGAAACAACTACTGAACTATAAAGGTAAGGATTTTGTTGCCTTTCAAGCACAACACCAGTCTAACAGGATGTAAATGAGTAACTGCTGTGCTTACAGTTTATCATACCCTTCCTGTGATCTTCTCTTTAAAATGTACTCTGTTGTTTCAATCACTCCTTTAAAAAAAAAAAAAAAGATGTTGCCATTCTAGTTGAAGCTATCGTACATTTTCAGCAATCCATCATTCACGCCATATTAATCAGAGACGAGCTGCCATCCATGTTCTGAATTAGCTTTGCAGAAGAGACCCCCTTCTGAGTTAATCACTTTTTCATCCGCAGAAAATGTGTGACAAATTCAGATGTGGATATGACGGCTAAAAACAAAGGGCAAGCTGTGTGTGTTCTGCTTGGAGAATGTTATTCAACAGATTGTGGATCAAATTTTTTATTCAAATGACGGCAGCTTCCAAAACGTGACTGCTGACGCATATTGATCCTCATGTGCTGAGTGCAGAAAACACCAGCTAAGGTTTTAAAAGTGGGGCCCTGGGCCCCCTGGGGGGCCGTGGTAGGGTGCCAGGGAGGGTGTGGAAGGTGGAGAAAAAATTTAATATTTTGTTATTATGGCCACTGTTATGAAGTTATATTCTGTAAATATTTGCATTGCATATTGTACATTGCTATTGTTTTTTTTTTTTGGTTGGTTGGTTGAAATTATCCAAATTCCTTCCAGTTACTACGTCTAGCATCTTGTATGAGGATGAATCTAATTGGATAAGTTTGGGAATCCCTGGTCTAGACAGAAAGGTACTGTAGGAAACCTGTTGTGTTGCGATTTGTTATCCTCAGTTTTTGTTTAGATTTTAGAAGTCTGTAAACTTCAGGTGGATTAAGTTTTTCGGCTTGTTTCCTCTTAACCACAAACTAATCAGCTACAGATACTGATTTCCCAATAACAATACAGATGGGATTAAATCTTAGTCTTGTATATAAATGTTGAAGGATTTCAACATGGTGGCACGAGAAAAGAATTTATCTGAGCGCAACAGCTTATTTGTCAAAGGCGAACAGAGGATAAAGGTCTACTGAGTTAGTTCTCATCAAAGCTGGCGTTAGGAGGGAGCATTCAGGAGGTTTGTGATTTCTGAGAAACCGCTTTGCCATTTAGGGTTCAAAAAATGAGTTCAGTGCTTGAAGACTGAACACGCTAGGAGCTGTCGGCTAAGAGAACATTTTCTTTAGGTCTGACAGAATTGCTCTGTCGTGTTATTTGAGGTTGTGTACTATGCTGCCTGAAAAGTGTACCGTTATCTCCTTAGCCATGTCTTTCATGACAAAGACTGTTCTAAAAAAATCTGCATTACAGAGTTGCTCAGGGGTCTTGTTGTCTTTCATATGAATCGTGATTATACTACAAGTGTCAAGTGTTACAGCTGATGAAAGAGTGATAGCTGACTAAGGTCTACTGGTTGAATGAGAGTGACAGTCAATCTGTATTATACTTACAATATGCATCTGTTTCAGTGACAACATATTGCGGGTTAAAAGTCAGTATTTGATGTAACACTGCCATCCACTGGTGAAAATGCTAACTTTCAGAAAACCCATTTATTACACACACACACACACAATTTGAAAGTGAGCGTACAAATACCTTTTTAGGAGTCATCAGCTCCAGAAAGTGATCCATCATCAGGGCCCTCTCTGCCACATTTCAATGAAGTCGTCTTCACCATGCGGGTAAAAGGAGCTCCTTTGACTAGTAGGCTGTTAGGTTGATACTAGGTTGATACTACAAAAAAAAAGACAGATTTCACAGATTCTGCACAAATGCTCTAACACTTGAAGTGCATCTCCTACTTCAGGAAAAAAAGACTGAGAACACTGATTGCAGTCATTTACAAAAAGACTCACTGTTGGCATTTCTTTAATAAACATTTGCCAAAGGAGGAGGGAGAGGGACAAAATCAGTTTAGTACAAAAAAAGACATTTGTTTTCCTTTTCAGGTTTTGTGTGTTTGTTTTGCTCATGATTTTAGGACACCTACTGGTGAAAAGGCAAGTGGAATTCAAAACAGCCTTTTTCTCCATGAAGTTGGATCAGATTTTGTCCAAGTGCTACCAGTCCTTATCCTCGAAATGCTCCCTGTGCTGATGTTTACATCCATCAACCCAATTAAATGAGCCATCATCTCATTGGGCCATAAAAAAAAAAGAGACAACATTACTGGTCATAATCCTATATGTGCACATATCGCACATTATCATCCATATCCTTTCATAGCTAAAATAGTTTCCGCCTACTTCAGTCAGTAGTGCAAAACATTAATACTAGTCTGTCCTGGAGCAAATTACAGAAAGGCTAAGGTAGAGACTTAAAATTCACCTGGCCTGATAAATGTACACTCAAAAAAGGTAAAGGTTTAATTTAAAAGACAGCAGAATAGATTACAAAAAAATATGAAAATGGTATGAGCAAGAAAAGCTCCACCGGCGTTATTCAACTGTCCTTCTGCAACATACTCCTCACTCCAGACTGAGGAGGTATTCGATGCCTTAGACCCTCTTGTCTGGCCTGAGAGGCATCAGGCTCATGATCAGAGTCCTTCTGCCTTTTTTTGTCCATTGTCACATTTTCAGTCTTTCAGAACGGCAGCCCTCGTCCTCTGATTGTTGCTGTCGAGTTCACATGTGGAACAAAGCCAAGTGGTAGTGGTGGAGCCCCGACTTGGGAAGGAGAACCCCAGGGTTGTCCTGGTGCTGGGATGGGTGGGTGAGGAGGTACGCCATCCTTTCTTGCCATGCCATGGTTGTACATGTGGATGGCACCAGGGTTTGGCTGACCCTCCACAGGTAAAGGGCTGTGATTGTACTCGAAGCGGTGGTCTTTGTCCCCGGTGAACACCATGCTGCTAGGTCCGGTAGCCCCTGCACCTTGAGGGAAAGCGTCTGGGTGGGGTGGTGGCAGTACCCCAGAAGTGGTGGAGGAGCTGGCAGCTTGTCCAGCCCCGCTAAACACTTCCTGCAGAGTGTGAGGTGGCAGGCCTCCACCCAACATGTGACCCAGGTAGCTGTCCCCATAACCTGCAGGAGTAAATGGTGGGGGAGGAGGATGGCTGTATTCCCCCCCGTATACAGACCCTTCAGCTGTAGGGAGAGGAGGGTAGTCTGGCTCTGGAGGTCTCCCTCCATCACCTCCACCTACAGATGCAATAGGAGGAGCATGGCCTGTCTTGGGCTCAGGCGGTGGCTGCCGGTAATCAAGGTCAGAGTGTGGAGGTGGCTCCGGAGGCTCAGGTGGTCTCTGATCTGGTGGCAAGATGGACACTCCAGCCACTTCAGACACTGGAAAACAACAAAGTACTTTAATATGCAAGTGGGTGTTTTGTTGGTTAACATTTTGTCATGAGCACATGAACAACAATGTAAGGGTTACAGGTTTTATCTGGTTGGGACATCAAAAACAGTGAAATCTACATAGAAATGTATATTGCTGGTTTTGGTTCACCAACTGTCACAAATACTAAAAGATGTGTGTCTGAATGTTCTAGAAATACAAAGCAACACTATGTTCAGATAAGGGCTCACCTGGAGAAACAGGGCTGGGCTCTGGAGGCTGCTTAATCTCTGGAGGTAGAAGTGGTGGTAGTGGTGGTGGGGGTGCTGTTCCGGCAGCACTGGTGGTCTCTCCAGCTTCTCCACCATCACCTGGCTCTTGCCTTTGAGCCTGCTGAGCCTGGAGGAGCTGAGCTAGCAGCATAGTCATGGCTGTCTGTGTGGCAGCTGCAGCCTCGCCTTCGGGAATATTTGAAGGTGCAGACATCGGGGGAGAGGGAGGCTTGGGCATCGGAGGTGTACGAGGTACTCCTGCGGGGGCAGCGGGCTGGGGAGGCTTGACAGGTACAGGTGGAGGAGGAGGCTCTGCTGGTTCAGTGGGAGCTAAGGCTTTAGACAGCTGCTGTAATGTCTCCTGGTTGACCTTTGTGGCCATTGACTGGACAAACTGGGCCTGGTTAACTGCACTCTTGGGCTGGCCAAAGAAGTTCAAGAGGACTGCCAGCTGCTCCTGTGTGAACTGAGAGTTGGGACCCTTGGGGTCTCCTACAAGACAGGAAATTAAATATTCTAAATTCAAGGTTGAAGGCTACTGTTTAAAACAATTTGATCTGCAACTTCTTTAAAGAGGTTATGCTGAACAAAGACAAGTTTGAGTTCTCTCTACTTCTGGTCATGGCTAAAAAATTAAGTCAAAAGGAGTCCAGAGGATTAAACAGTACAGTAGAGAGGAGATGAGTGCGTGAGCTTAAATGTGCTCAGTTCAGAGGACCTTCAGAGGTCATAGGAAACAAATTAAGTAAGTGATTGAATGAATTACATTTCTAGATCCAATTTCAGCCCAACTACTCTCCAAAACATTCAATTATATATGACCTCTAAATTGATTTTCTTATGAAAGATAAGCAGTCGCATCCCTTTTTTTTTTTAACAATAATAGACATGGAGCCAGTTTTTTTTATTATGTGCGCTGGCTGAACTTGGTACTAGGTACTTGGTACTTTTAGTACCATCAAACTGAATCAGGCGAGTGCTGCAAATAAAAGTTTCTTTACATGTGACCTGTTAATAAAACTCACCAAGAAGCGCAGATGCAGCAGCGTTTTGTGCTTTGGCGCCTCCGGGAGCAGAGAAGCCCTGCGGTGTGTTACTGCGGCTGTCGTCAAGTCCTAGCTCTTTACGGGGCGCCTTCGGGGCTGCCAGCTCCTCCGGCATCTGCTTCTGTCGTCTGCGCTTCTTACTCCACAGCTCGTGACAGTCCTGCCACAGTGGAAGACTGGAGACATAGAAACATGGTGAGGAATGTTGATAAGCAGGTTTTTGTACACTGGAGGATAAACTTGTCTCAGCTAAAACATACTCTGGTGGAGGCATCTTGTCAGGATCTACGTCCTTGAGAAACTCGCTGCCTAAGGCTTGTTCAGCTGTGCAGCGTTTGCTGGGGTCCAAGTTTAGCATGTGGTCAAACAAATCCAGGGCTGACGGAGGGATGCTGAACAACAGAGGCACAGTTGCAAGTTACAGAGAAATGACATATTGAAAACAATTTAAATATAAGGCATCTCATCATGACTTACAAAGCAAACTCCTCTCGTAACCGCCTCCTGTACTGCTTCTTTGGTTTCATGGTGTTGAAGAAGGGAAGCTTTATCACATCAGGCCAGACAGCAGGACAGGGGCTTCCACATATTCGGCTGAAAGACACAAAGTCACAACTGTAAAGTGTGGACATAATTGGCAATAAAACAGAGCACCAAATTTTCCGCCACCAGAGCTTATTGTCTCTCCCCCTTCACAATGTGAGACGGAAAGTGAGAAAGGTAACAGGGCAAACGAGGAAAATGATACAGTTGTGTTTCATCCATTTCATGGCTCACAGCAAAAAAAGAATTGTACAGACTTATAAGGTTTCAAAGCTGCAGAGGCAGCCTGCCTACACTGAATGAACTCTAAATCTTCCACAGAAAAAACAGGGTAGAATAAAGTACAACATGTGGTCAATGTAGACAATTATTGGAAAAATTAGCACCGTTTTTGCCTTCGTTTTTAGACACCGCTTCTCAGTCTGTGACCCCTTTATTCTGCCTTGCTGTTCTGCCAATAGTAAAATGTAGAGATTGATGGATATGGCATTGTCCCTGTGTCTTTATTAGTGTTTTCAAACACAATGTGCCAACAGCACCACTCCGAAAGACACTGTGTGGGTTGGCACGGCACAAGCAGAGGTCAGAGTTTCACCTATTTAAATTTAGCTTAACACTTACCTAATAAGCTCCAACTGTGCCAGCTCCTGGTTAGCTTGAAATATGGGCTTCTTTGTGAACAGTTCACCAAGAATGCATCTGTGACAGACAAAACAGTTCATAACTGTGACCTGGCACGTAATCATGAACATTTCTAAACAATATCTGCACTGCTCTTACCCACAGCTCCACACATCGATGGCAGGTGTGTACCTCTCTTCTCCCAGGAGCAACTCAGGGGGACGGTACCACAGAGTGATCACTTTATTGGTGTATGGTCGACTGAAAAAGAAAAGACAGGATATATCTGTTAGGACAATAATCACACACAGAAGAACTAGAATATAAACCTTCATATACAAGGACGGACAGTGAGACTTATGGAGGCTCACCTCTCTTCTGAGTTATACAGCCGAGCCAGACCAAAGTCTGCAAGCTTTATTTGACCTCTGATTAGAAGGAAAGAACAACACAGATTAACAGAGTTGAAAAAACACCCTTGACAAAGTAATAAAACGCAACACTGAATTCCGGTGTATTCTCACTTGTTATTGAGCAAGATATTGGAGCACTTGATGTCTCTGTGCAGGAAGTTCTTTTTGTGGCAGTAATCTAGACCCTCCAGCAACTGTCGCATGAAAGACTTGATGTGGCTCTCGTTGAAATGGACCAGACCTGACTCGAGCAGACCCATCAGGTCATGGTCCATGTACTCAAATACGAGATAAAAAGCACCTGAGAGGAAAGGGAAAAAAATCTCAATAAAAAACACTCAATTATATGAAACTTTCCACTACACACAAGTAAAACCATTCAGTACCTTTATCATTTTTGAAGTCAAGAGCATCCTCCTTGTCTGTAACGATCTCTTTCATGTTTATGATGCTCTTGTGGTTAAGTTGTCGCAGAATTTTAATCTCTCTGATGGCTGTGATTGGGAAGCCCTCCTTTTCATTGTCCAGCCGAACTTTCTTCAATGCCACCATTTCAGCTGACAAAACAAAGAACAAAGGAATTCAGAACTAGGTCTTGAGCTGATCTCTCTGCCCCTAAAGGAAAATTTAAAAAGCTTACCGGTGTCTTTGTCTTTAGCTTTGTACACTTGGCCATAGGTACCTTCCCCTGTGATGCCAATGATCTCAAACTTGTCTACACAGCGTTTCCCCCAGTCTATTTCAGTTTCTTTAAACTCTCCATATCTTGGGCCACAAATTCTGGAAATGAGAAAGTCACATATGGGTTAGTAGTCGCAGTGGAAAAGGGTGATTCAGTATTAAATGCAAAGTTACATACTTTGGTCTTCTGCGAACTGTTTGGGACTTTTTGTCCTCAGCTGGGCTGTGTGGGGAAGATGTGCCGCCAGGAAGTTCAGGGGGCAGAGGCAAGTCAGTCAAAAGCTGACGAGCCTTTCTCTCCGACTTCTTCTTCCCTGAGAGTAAGCCGTCCTTCAAACTGCAAAAAGTATAGGAGAGGGTATAAGCAAGCCCAAACAATTCCACAAACAAAGGAAGTCATATGACGAAGTGCAGCCATACCTTTCTCCTTTGTCCATGTGCTCAATAACTGTTTGGGGTAATGGCAGTGATGACAGAGTGGAAACGGGTGGACCCACGGCTCGTTCTTTGTCTTTGCTTGGTCCAGGCACTGGTGCTTTCCTCTTGTCCCGTTGTACCAAATCATCCTTCCCCTTTACTTCTTTGTCCCTGCTTGCCTGCTGCTCTCCCGTGGTCCTCTTGGATGACCTGTCAGAGGGAGACTGAGGCAGGCTTGATGTTGGGGTCCTGGGTCCCTTCTCTGGTTGAGGTGGAGAGGGAGGGCGGCCCTTCCTGGTTGTGTGGTTTGTTTTAGGGCTGGGCTGAGGTGCAGATGAACCCTTGGTTGGAGTTGATGTGTTGCTGGAGTTCTTGGCCTTTGCAGCTGCTTCTGCAGCTTTAGCTTTTTTCTGTTTACTGAGTTCAGCAGCAAGACTGGTTTTGAATGTGAGCGTGCTTGGTGAGAGACTGGAGGGGCGGCTGCGGGAACGAGAGTGGCGGTGACGGCTACGAGAGCGTGAATGCCTTGAGGTTAAATACGGACTTCTACTACGCGACCTAGCGGAACGTCTGGAAAGGGAATGACAAGAATAAATCATCAACCAAGGTATTTCAACAAGTCTACCAGCACTGTCTAGCAGCAGTCTTAAATATAAGGGATTTTTTTGTCATTTGACACATAGTCTGTTCCAGCATAAACTAAGACAACAGTACATGGACATGGACATGTCATAACTTGCCCTTGTTTACTATTGTGGTACCAGCAATGTGTATATGCACAAACCTAAAACACTCCTATAAAATACGTACACAAAGTCAGCAAAAATCATCCTCACCTGATATCTGAACTTGGGCTCAGGGACTTCCTGTATGGACTTCTTGATCTCCGGCGAGTTCCATAAGGACTTGATCCAAACTCTCCTTGTTCATATGGACTGTGGCGGCCATAACTTGGTGACCTGCGCCAGTTTGCTGGGCTCACTGGGGATCGCTTCCTTTTGTTGCTTGAATACGCACTGGGTGACTTTGGCACACCATATGCCCCATACATATCAACATCCCGGCTGTAATAAGCGGAACTGGGAGAAAGTCTTTTGCTCCCGTAAGTTGGACTTCTTCTAGATAGAAGCTGGTTATAACCACCTGGAGACTGGTAGCTATATGGATATGATGTCCCATAGGGACTTTCTGCTTTAAAACCAGGACTTCTCCTGTATGCCCTGAGGTCATCACGGTCATCTCTGTAAGATTGTGGAGCATCTCTGTATGCAGATGGAGGCTCTTTGTCAGATCTTGTTTTACTCCTGTGCCTCTTTGAATCTCTCTTATCTGCAGACTGTGAGGACTGAGATGAAGATGTCCTTTTGCCATTTCGGTCACTGCTCCTAGTAGTGTCTCTGTGATTTTTAGAGCCACTCAGGCTACTTCCACTCTTGACTTTTGAGGAGTCTCTCTCACGACTCTGACGGTCCTTTTTCCTGCCCAGGTCTTTCTCTTGCTTGTTCCTCTCAGATGGTCCTCTTGGTTGTTCGTCCTTGCTAAGACATAGTGCCTCACGGTCTCTCGGGTGACTTCTCTCTGGGGATGCTGGTCCATTATATTCACCAAAGTCCACGTCACTAAGTCGGTCAACAGAGAGACCATCGGCATGGGGGTCACGTTTAGGAGAGGGACTCCCGGAAAATCTCTCTGACTGGGAGCTCACGTCATCATACTCTACCAATGTCCGAAGTTCAACTTCTCTTTCAAAAGCACTTCTTCGGTCAATATCAGGATCTGTTGTACCAGTGTGCCACACGTCTCTTTGCTTGGGTTGCCTACGTTTCTTTCTCCTGGAAGCCGATGAGCGCCTCTTCTCACGGTGTCTGTCCCGCTGAGCGGCACCGCTCCCAGGTTTACTACGCCTGTCCTGCCTGTTAGCATTTCTCTGTGCAGAGGGGCTCCGTCCCCGACCCTCGCGAAGCACCTCCGAATTAGGCATTTATCCACCAATTAAACGCTACAGCCACACGATGAGAATATTATTATTATATTATGAATTTGATCTAACCCGCGTTCCTTGTTGTGCTACGGAACAAAACATTGGGTTAGCTGTGTAACGGGCTAGTTAGCTAACGTTACAGCAAATTCACAATTAAACAGCCAGTTAGCTAGCTAGCTATATCACAAGCTTAACGTTAGCATTACAAAGCTAGCACGATTTAGATTCAGGATAAACTTGAATTACTCCTGATGGTTTTTCATGACACTTTGTGCCAACAGATTCCGTCATACAAAATTCACAATATGGAGTTTAGTTATAGAGTCAGTCGATACTCAACCATTGTATTCCAGGACGGACATCTCCCAGATTTACTAGCTAATGCTAGTCGGTGTAGCCGGCTAGTCTTCACTAGCTAACTGTGTCCAGCTAGACAGTCGCATTCCATTTATTGGTCAAAGCGCAGGCCGAATGTCGCTCCAAATTTAAAGTCCACTTCTTCTAAAACGTTAAAGTCCGCGTGAGCAGGGAATCCCATTCAACCGACAGTGTTAAAGTGAAAGTTAGAATAACTCTCTCTCCCTCTCACAAACTTCTTCTTGCCTTCCATCACACTTCCAATGTGCAACAAGGAAGTGGACAGCACGCGAGCTGGCTGGGTAGTTGCCGCTAGCTAGCTAGCTAGCTAGCTGCTAGCAACGTAGCCAGCTAGCTTTCTTTTCTCCTTGCGTGGAGTTCAAGGCAACTCAGTCAATATGCAAGAAAACAATGCCATTTAAAAACGCGCCTGTCTTCATGTATCCCGCGGGGTTTCTGCTCCCTCTTACAACAGCGTCATCCCAGAGTGTCAAACGTCCTCCCACGTAAAATGGCTCAGTATTTCCTTCAGCTTATTTCAAAATATTCTAACTTTGTTCGCAATGTGGCTAACGGTATGGCTCGCCTGGGCCCAGACAGCTTTCAAACTACAGGCCTCGTGCGTCGATGTGAACCAATGGCGTCCGCGTACGTAATCCAGATAAACGGTTACGTCACTGTGAGGATAACCAACACTGTCAAAAAAGAAAACAAAAATAACTGATAAATAGAAAAATAAGCCACGGCGAGCTAAAGATAGCATAGAAAATGTTATTTTGTTTGCGTCGTATTAAAATGTTATTTTGTACGCATCACATTACATTATTTGTCTCTTCATCTCTTGCTATGAAATAGTTGAACCTCTTATAGCTATAACTTCCAGCACATGACACATTTTTATGTGACTCTATTTGCAAAAATAAAAGCAGCAACATTGTGTAAATTGTGAATAAAACAGATTTCATTGAAAACAGTACAAAGACAACATCCAGTGTTCAAATAGCATACTGTTCTATTGACAACAATAATGGAGCTGCCAGCAACAATATGAAGCAGGCCCATGCCATGTGCACCACCATACCTCCACTGAATGCTAAAGACAACTCTGGGTGGTCCTTCTCTTTCTGATTTTTTTTCCTTTGCACAATAAGTAACTTAATTTGTGAAATGGACGTTCTCAATCCCCACTCTTATGTGATTTACTTACTATAGATTTTTTTTATTATCATACACTACTGTATATTCCCGTTATGTGGAAATATTCTACAATGAATAATG
>JAVQJX010012384.1:0-14611 GCA_036025115.1 Ambassis agassizii | reverse complement strand
ACTTTAAATAAACATTAAAAACACAGAAATTTGCACTTTCTCAACCACAACATTTGGACCAGATAAAATACCAATAATGATTCACTCCCCTGCACAGAAAACCAAATAAAATATGATTTGAAACTACTGCCAATTTGTCCAGAATTGGACACCCAACAAATTCAATCCAAGAGTTGACCATTCCACACAAAAATAAGTCTCCAAGAGCCCCAAAGTTTTTGAAAGTTAATCAAAGACTCAAACCTGCTGTTTCTTGTTCACTTGAGTCAACACCTACTGACCTCCACATTCAACTAAACCGCAGAAATAAACATAATTACAGATTGGTTAAAAAAATGGAGAAGCCTACTTCTGGACAGCAGGACAGAAAGGGCTTAATGTAAATGTTGGAGTCGTGCACTTTGAGGTTGTGGTCCCCAAGACCTCTTGTAACGCCGATGGTCGCCAACACACGAGCCTGAGAAAGATCAGAGATGAAAATCAGAGACAAAGCAGCCACAAACTCATATATCATAATTCATTTTAGAAGAAAACGGTTTTTTTTTCGTATTTACTAAAGTGAGAAACAAGAAGAAGAAGAAAGTAAATGCCCTTATAAAATAAAGAAATTGTCCAGTTCTGCTGAGTAAATCAGGCCTCTACACCTCAGTATATTAAACTAAAGAATTTCTTCTTGATCAAGCAAAACAAAAACAAACTCACCGCCAGCATCTCCCAGATTTGTGAGATCATTCTCTAATTTATAAGCCATCTGATTCACACTGTCTAAGCAGATTGTTACTGCCGCACTCTAAAAATGGATTTAAAGCCTGTGGGACTGGGCTAATTGAATCTACTGTACAGAGAAAGGGCACATAAGTACGAGGGCAAGTGAGACCTGGTAGGAGCTTGTTGGAGAGCATTTCAAAGTGGCGGCGAGGCTCCTCCAGCAGAGTAAGGGAAACATCCTGGGATTAATTGTTGAGCACTGGAGCCCAGCAGGCTGCGCGCCGGGCTTTGAAGTGCTCTGGCGTTCGTCTCCCTCACACAAAGCTCCCTCGTTCTATCTAGCCATCCATCTCCGCGCCTTACTTCAAAGTGAGAGGACGTGACGTGGGCACGGGGTAAACCTGACTGCGGTTGCAGGCACCATGGGGCGACTTGTGCCCCAGTCATTCGTCAGACTTAAATCTACTGTCTGTCTGCGTCTGAGAGAGCTGAGGCCGGTGGTGAGCACAACATATTCACATCTATCATGTTTCCTCTCTGACCTTTTTCAATTCAACAAGGACAAGATACTGCACACTAGCACATGCACAGCATCAATGAGGGAAATGTCATGAACACCAACGTTCCTGACCTTTTCTTTTCATTGTGTCAAGACGCTGCTGATATTCTCCCACAAGTCACAGATCTTACAGTCCAATTAACACACTGTCACTTTTTGGACACTTTGTATCAACATAACCATCTACTGGCTATCTCAAAGAGAGACCTTTGACCTCTACCTGTGCTACACTTTACCTGCTCAGGGACATAAAAATCCATTAGAGCCTGTGCTGTGCTATAGACTGTTACAGGATGCCAATCCTTGTGGAGTAAAAAAAAAAAAAAAAGAGGTCAGGAATGCTTTCCACTGGCTGCCTCCTGCACACAGTGGCGGGAGGGGGCTGACTAATGGTGCCCTGGTGAGCTTTGATTACAGGCGAGGCACACAAGGCTGTAGGAGTAACTCTGTCAGCAAGCGGCTGCCCGAGCACCTCTTACCTTCTTTCCTTCACCATAGATCAGGGGAAACTTCAGGTCATCATCATCTATGGTTTTATATGCCCTGCAAAGAGGAGAGAAGACACTTAAATGTTTTGTTTTGTTGTTGTTTATGGCAGGCAGGGTACACGTGCCCCGGAGATGCATCGCTTCAATGCCCCTCCAAAGGCCCTACTGCTGAGGCGACTGGCACAGAGCAAAAAGAAAAAAAAAATCATCACAGAGGACGAGCTTCTAAAAGTCTCCCTAGCGACCAAGAGTATGTCTGTTGGTTTACTGCTGGTTTTCTGATTGTGCCTTCTGAAGGTTCTGGATGTAAAACGCCTGAATGATGCAAGAGCATCCAATGTTCACATTCTCCTGTTCTCAGAGAAATATTTAAACTTCCTCGCTCGATGAATAATTTACCATGTTCACACTGGAGAGCAGACCGAGCTACAGCATGAGGAAGAGGGCTGTAAAATATTGTATGTATTCAATATAACATACACTTTTCACCTTTACAGCTCAGAAATAGTGCAGCAAAGAAACTAAGAGGGAGCATACTTTTTTTTTTTTCATCCGTCATTGGTTGTACTTCAGAGGAACAGCTGTGTAACTGTACTGTACCAAAAACATTACAAATTTGAACCAATTTCCAGAAGAGCTGCCAGGACAAAGTTTTCCATTCACAACTCACACCAGGTGCAACAAATAAAAAAACTGGCTCTGACTGAGGCCTGACCTGCATCAAATAACAATATCTAAAAAGACACATTATTCTTTATTTCATCCTTTAGATCGGAATGTCAGAAATGCTTTTGTACAAAACAAACTTGTTATTTGCAAATATCATGTGACCCACAGTGCGCACAGACACACACACACACACACACACACACACACACGCACTTCAGCTGCTGTGAAGCAGATTAGCAGGGACTGGGGTGGTTTTTACATTACTCCTGGTTCCACTCAGAGCGACCATATGTTTCCACCTTAGGAGAGCACCTCACTGCTGCACTCAGCATTTTTTTTTTTCAACTGTGCAGAGCGAGGACTATCACAGCAAACCCAGGCCACAAACTCAGATATACAGCCAGAGTGTGGAGATCTGTATAATGAAATAGAAGAAGTGGGTCGTCTCTTAATAGTTGTGGAAAAACATATAAAACTGAAGTTTGGTGATGTGAAACTGACCATTAGAAGCAATCTAAATTTCTCCTCCTATATCACATCCAACTTCCTCAAATTTTGTATTTCACCTTCAAGCAGTGTTAGTCTCTTAAAAAACCTACAATATAGAGACACCTTCTGTCATTATTTCAAAGATGTCTTGGTTGAAATCCCCTGAGCCTGCTGTCGGGGACAGTCTCCCTCCTGAGACACGTGTTTACAGCGAATCCAGCCTGTCAGAGTTGAGATAACGAGTGGAGTGTGTGACAGAATGAGAAAGATACGCATTAATCCTGTTATGATACCTGCTCCCTGCTCTGGGACAAGGAGTTCAAAAAAAAAAAACAGTAAGGAGAGTTGCTCAAGGGGCTGTACTGTTTGACCACAACACTGAGAGCTTTCACATTGGAGGGCCGGATACACTGCAGTGTGTTACTAACCGAGAGAGAGATAGTGTGTGTCTCTGTGTGTCTGTGTGCTTGTGGGAACTGCAAGCACAGTGTTGTATCATCTTCTCTGCAGGTGATTAAGGACAGGCAGGAGACAAGAAGAGTGATGTCATCTCCGTTTGGTGCAAAGAGGGGCAACAGAAAAACATTAGCCGTGCGTGCACAGCATCCTAATTTCCACATACACTTGTATACATCTTGACATGAGCACAAGCAGACACACACACACACCTGATGACAGACTTCGAGGTGACTTTGTGGTGAGCTTGTGTCAGCACCGGATGAGTCAGACAGATTGATGCATTTGACAGTTGGTTTAAATAAACTTTTTGGCTAACCTTGATGGGCTTTTCATTCTGTAGATTGAGTGCTGCTTTCAGGGGCAGAGCAAGGCCACAATAAATAGCAGCGACCCAATGATACTCTAAATGAAAGCTGAAGGCATCAGTCATACAGATGCAACGACACAATAGAAATGGCTCAATTGAGACCTCAGATGCGCCGTCACAGAATCAGCTGGGAGACAGAGAGACCAGCGAACTCCACAAAGAGACTGTGCAAGACCTTCATAAAACCTGCAGTTGCAAAATATATTAATTATATAAAATAGCCGAAGAAATAAAACTTCCCTTTATTTTCAGTGACCTAAACTTTTACTTGTATGATAGTGATCAAAGCTGTGCTAGTCTGCTTCATTCCTTATCTATAAGATGAGGGGGAGGACGGACACCCCTGTGGACACCAAAGAGAGACAGCTTCAGAACAGTTCATTGAAATTTTCCCTTTGTAGTCACACACCATCCCCTTTTTTAATCTTTACATTATACTAACCTTTTCTCTCCTTCCTATATCTGTTTTCTTTGCAGCTTACCTCAATCTATTTTTTTCTTCCCTCTGTCCTCTCCAGCCACCCACCATCTTCCCCACTCTCCCTCCACCTGCCCGCCTGCCCGTGTTACCGTAGCGTCTGGATCATGTTGTACACAGCAGACCGCTCATAATCCATCACTGTGGGCAAACAAAACCGCCTGCCACCCCGGACACTGACCACCATTACAGCCTGTGATGCCAAAGCCAGCCCTCACTCTGGTCCAACTCTGGCCAAGAGAGGGGAGGTGATATGAAGCGAGGGAGGAAGGCAGAGAGGTGGACTGCAGGCCTGTATGCCTTCATTAGAGCATAGCCTTGATCATGGATGCCTTTGAGGGAATTGGACGGGAGCGTACACCCACACACACACACGCAGCATGTGGGCACGCAGGCTGCACATGTACATGCACAAGCAGAGACATGAAGAACTGATCTTTTGTGCCTATGGAGTATATGAACTGCATCTATACAGGATGGCACAGTTAAGTAGCACCCACGCACATCAGAGCAATCGGACACGGTGGCTGACACGGTGATAACTTAAGACCCAGACTCTCTCCGGGTGAAACTGAAGCAGAACTGGGTTATGGGTAGAACCTGATTAAAAATACATCATAAGCTGTCTGCGCTGCTGAGACAGTAAGCAGGCAGACGACAGGCTGAGAGTTCTGAGCCCGATGAGGAACACAGCCGCTGACTGACCTACATCTGCTGAACTGAGCGGAGCCGCCACGGCATGGAGGCAGTGTCAGAAAAAATACTGCTCACATCTTGTCTGTCAGTGGCTTTGTCTTCTGTTTGTTCTCTGTTTTCCCTTCACTTCATTCACAGCTTAGTATCTGCATGTACAACACACCAAAGACTTCAATTTCTCAAATTAAATATTAAGTTATGTAACCACAGCCTGTCCCCTCAAGGTTACATTTTTGACCTGCTGATGTAGGTCTCATCACCATGGTAACCAAGAAAACAGCAGAGATGGTTGTTGCAGATGAGAATGTAAAAGAGTACTTTAACTCAGACAAAAAGAATTTAATTGTCAACTAAGTAGACAAGGTGATAGCAAATATATCTATAGATATGGGTCTCTTCTTTGTAGAAAGAGATGTCACAGCAGCAATGTGGAAATAAAACTGAGCTCCTTTGTTATCTTGAATTTGCCAGTCAGGTCAGGTCAATCTTCAAAATGATAGTTTTCAATAACTCAATATTCTTAAAGCTATGGAAGGATGGATGGTTAGAGGTCTACGTTATAAAATTAACTGATCTCCTGATCATATCTCGGCATATTTAACTGCATACTCTCAGTCTTTGTCTCTTTGGTGCCCTGACTTCCATCTTTTTCTTTTTCTTCTCTGACCTTTCCTTTGCTTTCCATCTGGTTCTTAATTTTTATGTTATTTCTCGTTGACCTTTTTATCTCTCCACAGTATGATAAAGAACAAGATGTCTGCTTTGCACAAAAATTCCTTCATACCTGGACATTTTCTGGCCTCCAGCTGAAAGTTTTTTTTTTTTTTTACATTCTGGCACAGTTAACTGCTATTAGTTGATACTTGTATAACCTGTGCATTGCACAAATTCAGATAACAAGTTACAGTAATGATTCTGACATAAATTCTTCACAGAGGTCTCCTAAATGGATCCCGCCTGACACATGGTGCGAAAAAGGTTAAAAATTGAACAAACGAATGTGTTTAGCGTTAAATAATTTATAAGGAAGGCAGAGGACGAATACCCTGACATACATAATAAAGGAGCAGAAACGGAGGAAAAACTTCTTCATGTAATGTGTCACATGACATTCAATCAGTAAGTTAGTAAAAAAAACCTACCATCCTGACATGGTGAAGTCACGGTATAGCATCCTCTTTCCCACCTCCTTCCTCTGCACTCTCCGTGGGAACTCCAGATGTGTAAACTCGTTTCCTAATAAGTGGGGCTGCATGTAGGCCTTTGATATGGAAAGAGAAAAAAAAGCAGAAAGAGGAGAAGACTGACATACCCAAGGGATAGGAAAAACAATTCCATAGTCTATTAAGCTGGCAAACAGAGCAGGCCGTGCATGAGAGACAGAACTAAGCATAGACGCTGTCTCACTAGGAGGGGAGGTCAGCTCTGCTAATATCTGACAGCTGTGCTCACTGGGAAGAAGCTGAGGAAGGTTCTTTCTTACCAAGAACTGTAGTCGCTGTCTCTCTGACTCTGGTGTGAACTCTGCTGACATGGGGATGACTTCGCCGGCCCGGATAATGATAGCTCTGAGGGAGAGGAGCAGACATAACTAAACTCTGTTTATTTAGTAAGGTACACAACAGGATGCAGAAGAGATGAATAAGGAGGAGAGCCCCTATAGAATCATGGTTGTATATGGTCAGAGTGTGTGTGTATCACACCTGCTGTCACCAGCGTTCCCAACGTAGAGGTTCCCAAGTAAATAAAGGACCACCAGTGCAGTGCAGCCACCTGAGATGTTGTAGACGGCCTTCTCTTTCTCTATCTGCACATCCTGAAAACAGACACAGAGATGAAAGGACATCATGTAAAACCATCCTCATCCCCATTATCTAATCATCACAGCCTGAAAAACTTTTTTCCTATCACGCAGCAACATATAGCATTTATGTTAGAGGTGAATACTGAGTAAATTATTGACAGGATACTTAAAACCCGCCATGATGCTTTTATTAATTATAGCACCATAATGAATTCATTTATCAAGAGTGCCATAAGTCAAGGAGCAGTAAAACAGAATGGAAACAAAAAGGACAGAAGAGAAAAGTTTGGAGGGCTGCTGGTTATTACACCAGTTAATTAGCCCAGATTAATTTGGTGCTAATTAAACCAAAAATGATTTGAGGAAAACCATGCTATCAGTTCATTAATTAGATGAATAATTAACCTGTCACTGAATTAATCAAAATGGTAACATAAATTTGAACCAAGCAACTCAGATGACATTTAACCCCTTTATGCTTGAATGCTGTTATTGGCACAGTGGTAACAGCAGGAAAACAGGTGACCCTTCAGGCATCTCATCTGTGTCCCTCCATCACGATCAACAGATTGAGTAGGGCTGAAAATGTTGCTGTACAAATTTGTAAGTCCATCACCATTGTGTTTTCCCTTGACAGACGTTCCCAGTTAAGTGTCTTGCCCTCCATCTGAATGCTGTGTTTGTTTATCTTGTGTTACGGTAAGTGAACATATGTGTGTTACTCATAAAGGAAGACGTGTGTGTGTCTGTTTATCTTGATGCAAGATGCAGATGTGAATCTGCACTCCAGCAGGCACTCCTGGCAGAAACCAGTCTTGGGGGGGAAGAGGCGGACGAAGAGGAGACGGGGCGGGGCAGGTGGGTGAACAAATGCATCCTTCACCCCGGATGAATTATGAATCCATAGTGAGCCATACATATTTATCCTCACAGTATCCAATACCTCTTGCTGCAGGCAAGTCTTCAATAATAAAAATGTCTGCATAAACATCTACACCTTCCTCTTCCTCTATCCAGCAGGGAAGAATTTAACAACAGCTACATAACCATGAGGCCGAGAGAGACAATTCCCACACATCCTATTTTACCAAGCTGCCATGACGACCAGTTTAATCTCCAAAAGTATCACCACCACCGTAAACAAACATACAGCAGTGTTAACCATACACCTATTAAGGTGTAAAACATTACCCCAGGCGACCAAACGTGCAGCTGTATGTATTAAGCATCATGCACTACATGAATTACTAAGTTCCTGTGTTACAAATTAAAAATCTACATAGTGGAAAAAAAGTGGATGCAATTTTATTCAACATGATTACCCCAGGCATCCCCTCTCCCTCTCCCTCTCAGTGCTGTTTCTGTTAGCGAGTCTGGAGAGTCAACAAACGAGCCTAAAGGCTATTAGGCTATGAAAGCAGGAAATAAAAAGAAATAACTCAGAGAGGCAGAAAGGGAGGCTGAACGTCAGAAAATATGAAAAACTCTAAAGATAGACAGTGTGGCAGGTAATTAACTGAATTCATCATATTCACTAATTAGCAAAAGCAGCTACGTATCAGTTGTTTTTAAAAGACAAGAAAGACCTTTGGGCAAAAACTTTCAGAAAATTGGCTCCTTGACTAAAAAGCATTAATAACCACAGGCCAAACATCACACAATCTCTCCCTCTCTCACACACGACACATGTGCTACTGTGACAGTTATATATTAATAGTTAACAACTGTTAACTAATGACATGTGATCCAACCAGTCACATATTCTGATGGAATGTTGTGTTTTTTTTTCTTGCCACAGCAAGGTTAACAGGTTAACCAACAGCAGAACTAATCAAATCAATGCACATTTAGAGTGCAAGCACATTACCACAAGGAACAGGACATACAGTAGGTGTCACTAATGATAAGGGCTTCTGCTCACATTTATAACATTAAATCACAGAAAATGATATCAGACTGAGCCCTTAAATTCAAGCATAAGGGTACAATGTGCTTCAAAGATCAGCTTAATCCCAAACACACACACACAGATAGGAGGAGGGTCATACGAGGCTGTGTGATCTTGTGTCTCATTCCTGTCCTGACTCAACATACAGCCTGGCTGATAAGCCTCTGTTTCTGAGTTACATGATGGTTTTGATATTTTCACCTCCCTGAATATTTATCAAACCTCAGCAGTCACTCCAATTCCATAGTGACACAGTGAGCCGTGTCAGAGCTTAAAGCTGATAAGATACAGAGCCTCTGTGAACTCTGAGACAAGGATGTAGAGTGATAGCAGACCTTCCCAAGAATCCCTGACACTTCCCATTTTCTTAAAGAATGAGCTTCATTAAAAAAAAATAAGACGAGCGAAAATCGACTTTTGGGTAGTAACTCAGCAGAAGCGGAGGTGACGGCACCTTGTTCCAAAAGAAAATGTGTACCATTTGAATCAAACTATTGATTCTACAAAAATGATTATTTAATTTAAAATAAGTGACAACTGAGGACGAAAGTACTGTAGTACTGTAGCAGGCAAATTGGCCATGTACAAAACAGTGAACTGGATGAATACCAGGAAAAGTTTAGCACCATGCTAACACTGTCCAGCCATGGTTGCATTACTATTGATTCAAAACACAATCCTCACCACTCACTGTTTTTATGAATCTCAAATTTAAAACAAATCATTTTACACCTACACACAATCCCCTACTTGTCTCTTTGTGGAAATACCCCTCAGCAAAAATTATTGATTACACACTGCCACCTAGTGGCCAGAACATGGAAGTACCAGGAAGGACTTAAAATTTATCTGACAAGCCTCATCTCTGCCCTCCATGAATATATAATCTTCTTTTGTGACCTCGCCAACAACACAATGTGCTGTGCAGATGTGGAGCAGTAAAAAAGAACTTAAGTAGATTGTAGTCAAGGTGATAAGGATTATATCATCTAACTAATTATATAAATTCAATAACAAGAATGCTTCCTTCTCTCAAGTGAAAGCCTACAAAATATTATTACTATCAATGTAGTGTAGGGACAGTTCAAAGCCCCAAAGCTGAAAATGAAGCCTGTGACCTTTGACCTTCCTCTGTCAGAGAGGCATGCTCTGTTTTGATTGGCTGTGCTCTCGGATCTCTTGGCCTCTCTGTGAGTTAAGCCTCCAGCATCCACTTACAGCAGCCAGATGGTAAGAGAGTATGTGTGTGTGTGTGTGTGTGCAACCTGAAGCAGCTTGAGGGGGAGAGTACATCTTCTTCGTCACTTTCTTGTGGCTCTGACTGTCTGACTAACGCTGTGTGAGTAAGCTACATCAAGTGAACTAGTGTGCCAAATTAGGTAAATAGGGCAAGTCAAGTTCAACTTTGATGAATGTTTAGGCCACAAACTTATCAATCACTCCATGTAAAACCCTAAACTGTAATCATTAAGTATCAGATACTAACACTCATTCTTTAGGCTTCGTATGGCCCAATATAAACACGTCTGTCGACAGAGCAGCCATCATATTTGTACAACAACTTACTGAGAAAATGGAAAAGAACTATGCAATTATTGTGGCTCGAGGAGTCTTTCCACTGGGTTTGATGTAGTGTTATTAGAGCCATTTTAATTAATGGTTGCACACAGTATACTGAATACAAAACAATACAGCATTGATGAAAAGTCAGGAAAACGATTTATTTGTGTATCCTTATCTTTGAAAGCCAACGGGAAACTGGGGTGCCTGTGTGCATTTCACTTAACCGTCTAATTACAGTAAATCAATATCAACTGACACAATTAGAACCTAATGGATGTTAAGTAAGACTACTGATTGTTACTGATAGATGTGTTGGAATTGCCAAGTAGTTTTTTGTATTTTTAAATCTATTCATGTTCCAACATAAGTTCTAGCCTTGCTTAGTCTAACTGGAACTACACTTTTTCCACTGTATAAAACCAGGTGTACAGTTGGTTTAGGAGGTATTTCTAATCTGGAAATTATAGTTGATCAGGAACTTTTGTAGCAATAGACAAGAAAGATAATTTCCTGCTCAGCTTAGAAGAACATTATGTTGAATTTAATGTGCTGAAGTGTGCTATTGAATGTCCCCCGTGCTCATTTTTTGGCACATTGAAAAGAGCTTTGATTGAAGAGCAATTGTATATCAAGACAAATTTAAGCAATGTGGTGCTTTTTTAAGGTGTAATTGTCCCTTTTCTCTAGATAACAATAGTGTTAAACAAAAGAAAATCACATTCTATCAGCATCACTGAAGTCCATATTTGAAAATCTCCATATCTTACCATATCTTTAAAGGCATTCTCTATGGCTCCCATCACCAGGCTCTCGTGTGACACCTTCTTCTCAATAAAGAAGCGTGTGGGTGGGGTGCTGGGGGAGCCCGGAGCACCTGCAGCGCCCCGGAGAGATGCAGCCCTGGTGAGGGCACGCTGGGACGTCGGGGTGAGGTGGTGATTGATGGGTTCCTCACTCAAACATGTGGGTGGTTGCAGGTTGGGAGTGCAGAGAATCTCCATTACCTCCTGAAGGTGCAGGGCGATGTGGTGATGGAGGAGACGCGAAGCCACAACAGCAGCCCCAGAGCCTGCATGTCCATCAAACAACGCCCAGTAGTGGAAAGTTAAGTCTTCAGAGCTCTCCTGGATACAGAGTAAGAAACACATTTACTAACTTCAGTCATATCAATGTCAGGATATAGGGGCTGGAATTCATAAGCAAATACTTCTAGCAGACTGCAGCAGCCGCCTCAATGAAAGTAAATCTCCCCTTGGGGGTGCAAGAGTTCCATGATTGCATAAACCAGGTTCATTTTTTCTCTATCATCAATGCACCAGTCTTGAATAGGCCTGGGATAATTAACATGTTCCAAAACTGTCCTTTGTGCAGATCTACAAAGTGTGACACCCTCTACATGATTTTTTAATCAAAGTGTTCTGTGATCTGCTTCATTTGTTGCACACCTTTGAGTCTGCCGTCTTCACAAACCACAGCGACTGTGTGATCTACCATTATCCTGAGTCCAGAGGTGTACTTTCTGCTTTGATACTAATTTAGGCTTATTTATCTGCAGAAACCTTTCCTTGTGCCTGTACTTTTTTTTTCCATCTTTACTATTTTGTTATGTTCCCGGACTGCAATCTTTGGGCACTGGATGAACAATCCTCAAGCCAGTAACAACATAGCCACCAGGTGACATCTCATTCTCTGTCCTCTGCTCTCCATCATGTCTGAAAATAGCTGCAGGTCTGTGTTTGTTTAAGGGCGAAGCTGAGCTACAGAGACAGAGCAGAGAAGAGAAGCCACAGCAGACAGGATGAAGTGTGGCCTTTGGCTGTACTCACACAAAATCCAGCGGTACTTTCTTGCAGGGTTGGACAGAGGTGTGGAGACGTGTTGGTGTTTTTCTTCCTCAGATTTACCATTTTGTTCTGCTCCCTCTCTTCATGTGTGGATAACTCAGCTATTGCCACTTTTAGGTTACATTTGCTTTGACATGAAAGCAGTCTTTAAGTCTGATTATATGTTTGTCTAAGTAAGTATAGAGTTGTAACAGCATCTCATAATGCTCTGATGCATAAAGTAAAAACAGTGAAACTGACTTTTATTGCATTTGTTCAAGCTGCTGAGCGTTGATAGCATATATCCTTACACACATAAGCTCTCATTTTTCTAAATATAGTGCAGGCAGATTCTACAGCATGAGTCTATGAAGCAAGTAAACAGCACTGGAAAGGCTCTGCACTGCTCTTATTGGTCTAGTATCCCTGCAACAGTGAGTCATGAGGTACTTGCATGTGTTTGCTGTAGGCTCTGGGTGGGCCTTAGTAGAGCACTGATAGGCTAGGAAAGGAAATGTTAGGAGTAGTATTATTGCAAGATAAAAATCCAAAATTCAATGCCAAAATGTGGCCTTGTAAAAAAAAAAAAAAAAAAAAGGAGCCACCACTGTCAGTAAATACAATGTGCAGCAGTGACTTTTACATTTCATAACAATGCAATTATAAAAGGGAACAAGGATGACTTTAAAGCCTATTTGTGTTGAAGGCCACTGCGGACACAGCGCTGTACGCCCCAATAAACTGCTGATGGAACAGGATGAAGGGACAGTGGGTCCAAACAACAGGCTGTGGGGACATTCAAGGACTTAATTTGTTCAGACTTTCACCTAGATTTTATTGCTAAACATTAATCTGTCATCAGTAGCTGAATACTGACATTTTAATAGTCAAGTATGGTTCACCTTTGTATGTCAATATTTAGATTAAATATAATTTGATTTGGTTTAAAAATATTACAGATTCTAACATGTTCATGAGACTTTCCATTTCACCTGACCAACTATTATTTCAGCTGCACACACGTGTATCCATCCAGTCAGGGTGTGATTACCTCTAAGGATAATAAATGATCAAGAAAAGCTGTAGATCTTGTTACAGTTGGTACAGGATCTTTTTAAGCCATCGCTTCCTGCTGTCATAAAAATGTATCTGCAGACTGTCAGTGGAGCGGATATGGTGGAAATGTTAGAGATTTACGAACAGAAACCTTCATTTAGACTCACCAAGTCCTCCCGAGGGCTCAGGCCCTCTCCGTTAGGCAGGGAAGACCTCCTGCGGGTCATGGAGGTCCGGTTGGGTGTGGAGCATCCTGCAGATCTCCTCTTGACAACAAGCACCTCACAGCATGCTTGGTCCTCGTTTAACGTGCTCTTCCCTGCATTGATCACTCTAGACAGAAACAGGAGAATATAATGATATTAAAGAAAAGAAAAAAATAAACTTCTTACACTCATTCCCGTTCTGTACTCTGTTCTATAATTTGATTGACTGATTGTTTGAGACTGATGAGACTATAAGACTGATGCTGAGCATGACTGAAGAAAGGAATCAGCAAGCTAGACATGAAAGACCTAGAACCATATCTGCACTGTTCCATGTGAAATATTTCAGGCATGATGATGCGATGTGCATGAAAAATTGTAGCTATATGCACAGTTGTATGGCATACTGTATATGTTGAGTATATATCATACAGGGAATATATGTAGCATATAATGCAATGAAAAATAAACGTCAAACAAAGCCTCTGGGGGATCTATTTCCAAGACATCAGCTGTCATCTTCACTCACATCACCCCAACTACATGCTGCTATCAGGGAGAGAAACAGTTTAGCAACTTCCTATATTCAGGTTGTTTACCTTTCTAAATACAAACACAAGATAGCAATCTTTTGCCATAAAGGAAATATAATATACTATATAAATATAAATTAAAAATTCTGAATTCAATTTGAGTCTTATGAATGTAGGACGGAGGACAGAAAAGCACATAAATACTGCATTATACAACACCTGGCAGATGGTGCACTACTGCTGTGAGCTGCTGTAGCCGTGGACAAGCACACGCTGCTTAACAATACCCGAGGCATTCCTCATTTAACCACACCACAAGAGATGTGGGGCCTGTTAAAACTATGCATATATTTGGTAATACAATTAGAGGTCCAGAGGTTAGATAAGCAAAGGTCACTGTGGTATATAATATAAAGAAATATGAAACTCAAAACATTAAAAAAAGAGCCTTTAATATTTCTCAGCGTGCTTATATACATCATATCATGCTATTCTCAGTCTGATGTGTCCAGTGGGAGTTAAATGAATAAACAATGTGACACATATACCTACATGTTGACATATCCTTTGTAAATAGAGCTCAGAGTTTGTGAGGATGAACATGCAGAGAGGGGAGTTGGTTCTTCTCCAGCTAAGAAAACACTGTGGGTTATAAAACTGACAGGAAATTGACTGATTGTCTGTAAGACTGATTTTAATTGCTGACTTACACAATGAGCTATTCACCACTTGCCTATCCTAAAAACTAATAATAGCATGCTCCCT
>JAVQJX010012332.1:0-25006 GCA_036025115.1 Ambassis agassizii | reverse complement strand
ATATATATATATATATATTTTTCAAGGACATCACACATTTTTAATTAATCACACCACCATAATTTTCAAACGAATTAAACTCGCCAGACTCCTGAATTTTACACTATATATATATAGTGTAAAATTGAAAAATAGGACTAATGGCTCAGTCATGACATTAAACTAAACACAAATGTATCAATGCCTTCTTTGACTTGGTTTATGTGTAGAGGTAATATTTGTCTGGCCTGTGACAGCGTCGTATGTCTAGCTTCATGATCCACAAGCAAAGTGTAATAAGAAAACCACAAGGAACATGAGCCGTGTTTTAAATATAAACAACATCTACGTACGTGATAGAGCAGATACCAGATGGTATCAGTGCTGACAGACAGAGACAAAAATCATGCTCTTTACCAAGATGGGTTTGTTGCAAACAGGTCTCCTAAGTTTTATGAAAAAAAAACACTCCCAACTGGCCTCAGAGCAATTTGACATGGTAACAGGAAGGTTTAAAAGAGGAAAAAAAAACAGCAGAAAGTTGCTGAGCCGGTGCAGAGAAAAGATGTCTGTTTCTTAAGAGGGTTTGAAGCTAAAAAGGCCGAGGTGGCAGTACCTTGCCTGGCTGTCCAACTTGGAATGGTGCTAAGAAAAGCACAGTCCGTGGTCAAAGTGGGTGGAGGGGTGGATTTCATTCAAGCAAACATGTTTTTGGATCCTGCACATCTGAATTGAATTACTAGGCAAACAGCCGATGGGGAAGAGAGCTTAGAACAAACTGAATAACCCCGCAGCTTTGTGTGTCTTTATGCTCGGCGATTCTGGGTGGGAGGCTCAGAGGCCTTTCAAAACTCCAGGAAAGACAGGGTGAAAAGAATGCCTGGCATGCTGAGAAATCCAAGCCTTGTTTGTCAACGCCAACAGGAAGCAGACGTGAGAGGGGACTGACCGTGTCATATGTCTTTAAAATCAACCTATCCAAAAGTATGCCATTCATCACAGACAACGTGTGCTTTACGTCTGTTCATTGCCTTTGAAAGGGTCAATGGCGTTATAATTCTAGGTTAGAATAATACATTGTTATTGGTTATGCGTGGCATCGGATTACTGGAGTGAATATCCCCAGCGGTCATTAAATAAATTCAGAGAGCTAGCAAAATCAGCACAGCATGCATAGACACAAACATGAACAAATCCCACTGGGATCCATAGTGGTGATAAATATTTGTACATTCACTACAGTAACATTTATTTCTGGTATATCTGCCACTGATAAACAGTATCTGGTATAGATATCACTCATAAACTTCAATGGCAAATCAGAGTTTGAGTGAAATCAAAGCACTGGTTTCTTATCACATTTCTGAGGAGGATCTTGTCTCTGCAGTGGCCCAGCAGGACTGCAGACTTCAGATCAGTATTCAGTTCAGTCTTCCCAAAGCCTTTGATTTCGTGATGGATCCCGGTTGTTCACTGCCTAATGCAAAACGAGAAACTCTCACTGGACTCCCAGGCAAAGGTCTGTTGAAAGAATATGGGTCGAAAGCGAGTACATGTATCGCTATGAAAGAAAAAAAATACATCGTTTAATATCTCTACTTTAAGACTTGTACAGCCCTGAGAGTGGAAGATTGCAGCACACACATGCAGGGAGACAAAAGGCATGTCTGGAATGCTGCTCAAGACCTTGCCACTTCAATTCATTTAAACAATTCAGTGAGTAAGTGACTTATGACTCGCTGACAGAACCAGGTCCTTCTGTGCCTTGATTACTCTGGACGTTAATACAATATTGAAACAAAGAGGGTGATTCTTGTGCCACTGTCAAGTGTAGATCAGTTCATAATTTGAGCACTGAGTGGCGCGCCGTGATCCGATAAGTAACTGAGGGGGGGAGACACTCCGGTCAGTTCTGCCTCATTAGAAAGTCACAGCTCCTCCTAATCTAGAGTAACAGTACTAGTCAGTGTAGTCTATAATGACACAAAGAATAGGCCTGATGGACAAATTACCCCAAGTGACTGAATGACCTCAGTGAGGGAAGTACGCAGCCTTGACATCATTATCAGCAGAGTGTTAATGACTGTGAATCGCTACATTGTGAAGAAGTGTATAAGACCACTGCCGCCCCACCTTTCCTCTCTGCTCCTCTCCTCTCCTCTCTTCACTGGTCCAGCTCTGTCACTGCTGATGGGCTAATAAGTTCCCCATACTGCATCACCTGGCCCTGCAGCGCCTTTTGATGTATAATTCATGAAGAGGCAGCCCTCTGACTACAGGAGCAGATACGGGGATTTTGGGCTTCTGGAGGTTTGCGTGTCCATGTATACATACACAAGTGTGTGTGTATGCATGACCAGATATGTTCGCAGAAAGCATTGTTCCCCATTGTCCCTCCATACACACCATTACTACAAAAAGCACTACCAGCTGAATGCAAACAAACCTGTCTGTTGAATAATTGAGAATCTCAGGCCAGAGCTGGTTCAGATTAGCATAAAGGCCTTATGGAACCAATCTGCACAGTGACACTGTGGTCTTTCCCTGGACTTTTTCGTATCCACTGTGGGCTCTGATTTCTATTTTACATCATCCTTTTTTTGTTCCACATTGCTAGAATTAACAGAAATGTCAAAGCAATTTCAGTTCACCAAAAATAATTGCATTGAACTCTGCAGGCATAGGAAAGAATGTGAGATAACTCAGTGAAATCTGCATATCAACATGTGGTGACTCGCAAGTGGATGATTTATTAATCTGTGGAGGAGCTGAGCTGAGCAGGTCTACGACAGAAAAATATCATCACTAAACTAACATAATGAACAGCTGACATGTAAAATCTAAGATACACGTGTGCCTGGAAGCACTGGCTGATAATCCAAATCACGCCAGTCCATCTTCACAAAAATGCAACCCTGTCAGATTTAACACACGCTCGACATGTCTGCTGCAGGAGTCCCTGCTGGCGTCCCTCCTCAGGTCTCTCTCTCTCTGGCTCCTCTTGGCCCTGGGCAGTAATCCCTGGCCTCCTGTGTGTGCCCATCCGCTCCCCCTGCTCTCATTAGTGCAGTGTTGGGGCCTGGGGAGCCTGTAGGCCTGGGGAGCCAGCCTGCTGCTCCCCTCCCACTCTCCTTCTCTCTCCTCGGTTGGAGTAATGAGCACATAATCAGCCTGGCTCCCTGTCAGTAGCAGCACACCAGAGGGGCATGTGGGCACCTGGCCCAGAGTGGGGGGTAAGGGCACAGTGGGGTGTTTCGCTCTGTGCCCAGGAAGTGCCCTGCATCACAGCTTCCTACCCCCACGCCCAGTGACCTCTCTGGTCGCAGGTCACCAGATAAAGCATGGCAACTTCTTCTTAGATGTTTAGTTAACATTATGAAATACTTTCAATGGACTTTCTCTACATTTTGCACTGCTTTAACAGGAGTATTTGCTGTGTTTTATTTGAGATAGATGTCACTGTATTGCACATTCATTTCACTTGTTCTGCAGCAATAATATCTTAAATGTCAACTTATACAAACAACACTATAGAACCTATGCAGATGTGGGTCAGTGGGTGATTGGATGCATATGGCAAAACAAAAACAGGACAAACTAAGAAGAAAAAGGTTTGATCCCTCACATTCTCCGTCTTCTACATTGTTGCTTTCTGTATTGTTACTTGAAGGCCAAACAACACAACAGAGTAACATAAAAAGCAGATGTAGCTGCTAGTGAAGGACAGGAAAGAAACTCACAACGAAACCCCATTGAGTACTTAAAAAAATCAATCGTTTAAAGTTTTCCTGCCTTGCGGATTCATGCACTTAATATTTCAACATCTAAACTTTAAAACAACAAAACTTCACATCATGACTGCTTTGTCCAAAAATCCACAGGGTCACTAACAGGTCAGCATTTATTCTAATAAAATACTGTTGACTGTTTTCTATTGAGATGTAAGTCAGCACTGGATTCCCATGAGCAAACTCCGTCCCCCTCACAATTTGCTATTGACTCTACTCAATGAGGACTTTGTCGTATGCACCACTGCCATTATAGGATCCAGCAAATCAACCACAAACTCAGCAAGCCCGTCTAGCCAGGATATGTAAGGTCAAAGGGCTGAGTCACAACCACTCCTTTTACTTGGGTATGGTGACAGTGGATTTCTGCTTGGTTTAAAATGACTTCCTGAACCAGAAAACACCCTGATATAATCGTGCAGGTGAGATGTCAGATAGGTACTCTAGGCTCCATGTTATCTCATGTTTTCAATGCCAAACACACATCCCTCAGTGAAGCCACAAACCAAACAGGTCTGCTGAGGCCCTGCATTGTCTAACCGGAGTGAGACACTCATGATGACTAGTTCACACCTGTGTGGGAACGTTCAGGAATGGCAAGGAGGATCAAACTTGAGAGATTTATGGTGAAGACTGAGTTGCTGCGTGGTGGCAGACAGACAAGAGTGTCGAGGCAGCTGGCCTGCGGGCGCTGGAAGGTTTGTGGTGAGAAACTGTACGATGGGAACCAGAAGATTTACATGCACCCTATAATTTTATTATAGTGAATAATTACATTATAGTGATAGGTTGAGTAAAGCATTTATATGGCGCGCAGTAAACGGATTCCCCCCCAATAAGTTTACATGATTTGTCTGATAATTGGATTAATGTCTTGTAGCGTGTAGCCTGGAGGAAACATCTTATTAGTGCCACAAAATAAGGGAGGGTAAATAGTGCTTAATGAATTTACTGGGCAGTTCAAGGTTCTGGTGTTCAAATTGTTACTGTGGAGATTGTGTTTTTTAATTCTTCCCTCAAATAACCTCTTAATTTATTCCAACTCTCACTGCATCATTCCCGATATCAGACTACTGTGTACACATCCAGTAATCTGACTTCTTATCTTGTCATAATCAAATGTTTGCTTTGTTGTGTGTGTACTTACTAAATGCCCTGGTGTAGGAGAACGAGAGTCTTTTAGCCCTGCAGATCCGGGAACATCCAGAATAGGCCATTTCATCTGTAGGTACTGTAAATGAGATACCAGGAAAAAAAAATCAATACATTACAGTAAAAATATGCAAAAACATAAAATACATAAGTTGATTTAAGTAAAAAGTATATGGGAAAAAATGGAAAATATGAAATGTCCATTTTTTTTTTCCACAGCGTGCTAAAGTGGTATGAATGGTGTCAAACCCGCAGAGATTTCCAGCAAACACCTGTACACAGGCTCACACTGCTGTTGGAGTCAGACAGTGAGTTCTGGCACAGGGGAGGGTAGAAAGAGCGATGTGAACACAGCGGACTGGTGGAGGACTGTGAAATTGCCGTTTGTCAAGGAAAAACAAGAGGCCAGCTGTGGGCGCCCATCGCTGAGCGGGTGGGAAGAGACAGCTGGAAGGAAGCCCCATCTACAGGCTCGAAGCTCGTTCCTGACAATCCGCCTCAATTCGTTTGCCCTTTTGACCTGCACACAGCCCCTCCCTCTTTTCACCATCACTATTTTCATAGTTATCATAAAGGGTTATGTGTTTCCTTTTTTTTCTTTGGTCAATTGCCACAAAGATTTATACCACTGATTGTCTAATTATCACTCCAAGCCATCCCTTTGCTACAAGTAAGAGCTGGGATTTATTGCTCCAAACAACAAGCTGAGCATTTTTGCTCTTTTTTTGTCCTCCAGCGATGGAGATAACATGAAGCCAGAGCTCCAAGAGCGCAGCACAACCATCTGGTTTATGAATCAGTTTAAATACCGGATACAGCAGCATGTCATGCATGTGGATTTTCTCCCTGGTACAATTTCAAATTAATTAAAAGGGTTTTTATATCTCAGGTACCACAAAGGAACATGTTGTGCAGGCACATAAATGTATCATTTTTCAAAGTTGCCTTTTGGCTAGTGTATAATAGTCTATAAATGTGGTCAGTGTTTATTTCACAATGTTTGCATTCTTTAATGTATACTGTCATTATTATTTACTTAACATTACAACTTATGAATCCCCAAGCACAAAACAGTTTTATGTCCGCCCAGTGCAAACATCTGGTGCAGAGAAAGGACAATAAAAAGTATCTGACACTTAAGAAAATAACGATGGACAAATATATGCAAAGCTTTGTCTGCTTTTCAGAAGCTGGTGCACGATAAATGATGACAAACAAGCAAACTGGAGGAGTCATGCATTCAGGTTTTGATTTTTAAAACTTCATTCATCAGTCAGGGTTTGTAAGGAGGAAGGAAGCTTGGATGACTGCGGGTTAAAAATGGAAAAGACATTATAGCAGGAGGGGGGAAAAAAAACATTTTCAGGAATGAGTTTGTCGGAGCAGGCAGAGGGTATTGTTTCCTGACAGCTGGGGTCCAACAGAGCACTGAGGCAGGGGGGAAGGGGACCCTTTTTCCCTTCGAAAAGAGGGGAAATTCTTGGAGTTGACATCAGCCCTCTTCATTTTCACTATACTGCTCAAGGCTGAATCGCAGGTTCCAACTAATGGGACCAAGTCCATACAACTGTCAGGAGGCAGTTGCTTTTAGAGGCTGCTAGCTCCCTATTGAAACTTTACTCTGCTGTGTGCATGGTGCCTAATGAATGCTGCTCTCTGGAGAGAAAATCCAAAACAATGCAGTTTTCTCTGTCTAATCTATGTCAATCATGAGTCCTTCCACAAATGAAACAAGCGCTATTGTGAGCGTTTGGTCTAGCCTGGCCGTGCCCACCCCGGCTCTCCCACCCAATCCATCCCTTATTTGACAGCTTCTGCCAGGACTGAGGAACATGCCTCCAGGCACTTTTTTTTCTGAGCACCTACTTTTCTTTTAATTGCCAGTGTGCCCTATGTAGCAACTGTTCACACACTCCCTGGAACATCCAGCCAGGTAATGCCTGCCGCACACTGTCACATTAGTCCTGACTGGAGCGACACACCACTCACGAACACATGAGAGAGGGAGGGTGTTTGGGTTTATGAGTTGTTTCAGGAAACAAAAGGCGAGGAATTGTGGGCCGTGCTGCTCAGCAAAAACTTTCTCAGTGTTACAGTGTCAAAAAAAAAAGAAAATACAAGTTAGGACAGTGGAATCAGAAACAGCTTTTTAAAATGAACGATTCAAATAGTTATACAATGGCTTAAATGATATGAGATGTTTGTGTAAGATTGAAACAAGAGATAAGCTAATGTCAATTTAACTGTAAAACATTTGGCAATTCCTTACACATGCCCTTATTTTATTAGAAACAAATACAAACATATGGTCAGGGCTCATTGCAATGTCTGTTTCAACATGGGAGCTGGAGGCTTTGGTAAATACACTCGGACAGAGTACTGAAAGAAGTGTGTATCTAAAGTGAAGTTTAGCTGATCCATTTTCGTAGCTCTCTAATTGTCTTCCAGCCTTCCCTGCTGCCTCCAAGACTCAGAATAGACATCAGTAGAATGTGCTACTTTTACAGGACCCAGATGCGACAAAGGTGGCAGTGATGCCACTGAAATTTTCCAAAAAGCTACACTGGAGCCCTTTGGTTTTTTGAACTGAGAGAATACAACATATGCTCTGGGGCATGTGGCCTGCCAGAGCTGGGTTCTAATTGTTACATTGCTCTCACAGAGCAGAGGAAAACACAGCCAAGAGTCTTTGTCATCTCTGAAGTGTGGAGTGCCATACTGCAGGCCAACATCAGAGCACGGAGAAGAGACAGATGTCTGGACATTTGCTGTCAAACTAAGTCAGACACTCTGCCAAAGGGACAGAAAAATATTCCAAACTTTGCTAGAAACTGTCAACTGCACTGAAGTTAAACTGATAGAAAGATGATATAGATTTATATGTATGACTGTAAAGAAAAAGGTGATATGCTGATCAGCTATTATTAATCTCATTATCTGTTATTGCATGATATGCTGAATTGGATTAACTCAATCAACCAAGAACAAATGAGGCATAAAGGAGTGAATATGTATGAAGTGGTGGCTCAGACGAGGCTGAGTGCTTGTGAAATGGCTTCGCCCAACTTGCAGTGAATAGCGGAGCAGCAGGAATGCCTCCATGGATAGGCCCAGCAGATAATGTCAATCACACCTACTGTGTGGAGACCCCTCCCCATTGTTTTCTTTTACCCCCCAACAGAAAACAAATGGGCCACACAGCTTGCTGTTTAGCTGAGGTGTTAATTACCGTCACTGGCCCATATGAACAGCAACATCAGACAATAAAGGCCATCAGGCCCCCTACACGACTGTCCCTCCCTGGTTTGCTCTGCTGACATCACCTGCTCATGCAGGGCCATTGACACCTTCAATCTGATCTATGCATGAAACACAATTAAAAGCTTACAAGACAAAGGCAAAGTGATAAGCAGCCCCCGCCTTAACTCGCAGTTTGCATTGAGCTTCATTGTTTGGCAACATTAGAAGCAATTACAGTGACAATTCTTAAGCAAACCTCGGCAGTGATTGTGCTAATGAGTGTGTAATTGATGGGGAAAAGACAAGCAGCTCTCAGCTTGTCAGACCTGCAAAGCATGATTGGGTTACTGGAAATTATTAATCAAAACCACCCTATAAGGAAGGCCCAAATATCTTCATCCGAACTAGACATGGATTTTTGTATTTAACATTTTATTAGTTCAGAACTGCTAGTTCAGATAAATGAAGAATAAGACATACAAAAGATGTGTCCATTTTATCACTTGACGTTCTGATTTCATTATATTAACCCTGTGGAGATTGCTGCAGTGGAGATAGCATGCTGCTAATGGCTACCACATTTGAAGTGTCCATTAGCCCATAGAGGAATGAAGTTAAGTGACTATGACAGGGGCACTCCCTCAGTTTGCCGGGCTTCTATTGTGACCTGGTTGGTTGTCCCGTACTCTTATTCACAGCCAGCAAGAAAAACTGGGTCAAAGGTCAGACATCCAGAGTGGTGCGGTTTCTATGGTGATGTGGCCTATTAAGGCCAGGCTCATTGGCCTCTTAACATGCTCTTGTACACAAAAGAACTATTAGTGCAAAGAGGGAGAGAGGGGAGTGAAGAGGGGAGGCAGCGCAGGGGAGGTCTTAAACGACACAGCGTCAAGGTTTTTCCAAGATGGTTCAACAATATGCCTGCAGCAACATCCACGCCTAAATGTGAATTTCTCCTGTGGGGGGACTAATAAAGGATTATCTTATCTTGTCTTAAATGCAACACACACAGAGTAGCAGCGTGTGAGGACAGTAGCATCTACTGTGTGTCTAATTATGTATTATTCCAACGTGAGGAAAAAAACACTTCTGATGATTGTTGTGTTGATGGTGTTCCAGGAATCAAGCTAAAAATCCTCAATGAGTGATATTGTCATATGACTACCTCATGTATATTCTAAAGACAAACTGGCCAACAAGCCAGGTTTATTTGAAAAGTCCTTGGAGTGAATTTACTGCTGCTTCAGTAATAAAACAGCATTAACAGAATACAAGGCCAAGATAAACCCCCCTAAAAACCGTCTTTAACATTCTATCCCAGCGAGTGATCTGCCACTTCAGCAGGCGTTTGCATTTTTGCAACTCAAGCAATTATTTGTTTTAGAGTTTGTTTTCTTTTTCTTCCTCTGGCATGACATGGTCCTGAGTTATTGCTTCCTGCATCTAGAGTGTCACTGTGAGCGACTAAATGAAGCTGCCATTGTTCTTGAGTCCGTCTCTGTTACCCAGATACTTAAAGGAAAGCGAGGTTACAGTTAGGAATAAGTGAGTAATTTTGCTACAGAGAAACAACAGCGGGACACCTAAAACTCACTGTATAATTAGACACAGCAGAAAATAATTATGCATCTGGTAAGACCAAGGCCATCTCATAAAGACAGAGAGCAGGGTGCGAAGCTATTCAAGTCAATTATGTGAAGTCAGTTATGTGGTTTGCCATACCTGGGTGATCTGCTTTCAATTGTCACAAACTGTTCCCATTAATGTCAGCGTGATCTGATGTCAAGACTACAATTCAAATGTCAAAGACGACGTCCTATCCCACGTCCTGTGGTATTGTTTGTCCAGTCGCACAGGAACACAACTTTTTTTATTGTTTGGGGAGTAGCCTCATTTCATTGAAATTCACAGTTGTAAACGTCTGTATAATTAACTCCAGAACACGAGGTGGTTACCAGCAGTTGGCTGGATGTTTACTGTAAAGCTCGACTTAGAAATCCAATGTGTGTATGTAAGTCTAGGTGTGTGTGTGTGTGTGTGTCAAGTCTACGCCAATGACACACAAGTGAGACCTGAATTTTTCATTTATGACCAAACACAAATTGACTGGAGACAGCATGGTTTACTAGTATAATGCAGTATTTTCTTGCCAAGGCATTTAGGAGGCAATAATAAGTCCAGCATGCACCCCCCTTAATGCTGAACAGGGCGATTACCACAGTAATCACTCTAAATGCACAGCAAAAACATAAAAATAATCTTCTTCTCTACTCTTTCCAGATAAATATTTACCCCTACCCTCTAAGAGTAAATTTGAGCATGTCTACTAAAAATGTGTCTTTTTTTTTTGACGGGGCACAGTGGGTGATTGTTTCTCTTCTTTTTTCTTTTTTTTTTTAGCTTTCCTTGGCTCTTTTTTAAACTTCCTAAGAGCAGCTGACAGAAGTAGGAGAGAGCCAATGAAGTATCTTGAAGAGGAAAAAGTCAGTTGTGAAAAACTGAGGTGGGCATAAGTGGGTGTAGTGGAGAAGGGAAGAGAGAGAAAGAAAAAAAAAAGAGCCTAAATTAAACACATTTGTTTCTGCTCTCACATACCACAAGTCTTATGAAAACAGAGGGCTGATTGTGTTCACTCTGCAAGTCCACCCCCCACCCCTCCCCTCTGTCTCTTCACCACCACCCAACACCACCACCCAGCTCCACTCCCCCAACCCCCTGTCCTGAGCAGCAGCAGCAGCGGCAGCAGCACCCCCACCCCCTCTCTCTCACATACACACACAGCTGCCTGCAGATGCCTCCTATGTTTGCTGAGTGCAAAGGCGCAAATCTCCTGGCCCCACAGACTCCTGGGCCCTGCCTCATCTCACTTTTTACTACCTGACATCCCTATCACCCCACTGTTAACCCCACTCACTCCACTCTACAAGTCTACTCCACCTCTGTCCTAACACACACACACACAGGTATGTTTCAGCAGATGAACCCAGAGAGTGACTCCTGGACAGGAAAAGCAACATATTTCTCTTAACTGCCATTTTTTTTAATTTTAGCACCATGAATTATATGAACAAAAAAAAACTAATTTGCCACACAAATCATGTACACATGATTGAAACAAATTACTGTAAGAAATATTTGCAAAAGCAGCCTCAAGCCTACAATGTGTGACACAGCACAAAATCACCATGACATTCCTGAGGATTAGTTATGCGTATTGTCAGCAGACTGTTGGGAGGTCTGGAGGGTTGCCAGCACATTTTTACACCTGAAACATTTGTAAAAGTCATTTCCTCGCAAATCTACAGGCTTCGTTTTCATCATGCTGCGCACAGCGATATCGAGTGCTAAATCATGAACTAGTCATAGACTCAAAAATATAAATTCAATTCACATGCAGGGCTCTGAAATTTTTGGGAAGAGCAAAATTTTCAGTGTAACTCAATGACTTCAGGGTCAGAGAGCGAGAGAGGCTACGGAGAAATCACAAGGCCGGACATGAGGTCTTCTTCCTATTTGAGGTTCATCAGGTCTCTTTAGCTAAACAATGGAGTAGCAAGGGAACGATAATTGCTTTTGAACACTGTATATGATTTGTCATTGCCATGGCTACATAAATCACCTTTTACACATTTTGATTAAAGAGGTATGTTCTGGGGGGACTAACATTGATTTATATAGGATGTTACAGTTTTACAAGAACGACTTCATGACATTAACCAGACCACTGAGACCTCCAGGCTGGACAGCGTATACAGCTGCTGCTATCTTTCAGTCTCAATACAATCTAATGAGAATGGCAAGGTGATTACGATCAGGGGCTGCTGTAAATATCAGATTCCCAGGGACAGACTTTAGGAGAGGCCCCTTACAATTACACAGTATTCAGGAATGCAGAGCATGAACCACAGAAACATGGAGTAAAAGACATAATGTTCAGGTCCCATTCCGAGCAGCACACGACAGAAAAAGTTTTACAAACAACCTAAAAAAAGCAGTTTATCTTTCATAAAGAGTTGTTTCTGCCAGCAGAGATTCTGCAATCACAATGCAACAAACTTCTCCTCAATCCAAACTGCACACTTCTGCAAACAATTAAATGTTAACCAAAGGATTGTAAGCTGCTCAGAGAAAGAAAGAGAGAGAGAGAGAGAGAGAGGAGGGAGGGGTGACTGGAGAAAGAGAGGGGTGCTTGTGCACAATTACAGCAGGGATTTATGGCCTGAGAAACAATTTATAAATCACAGCGCCTGAGCTAATGTGCTCCAGATTGTTCTCCATGCAGCTGCAATTTTGGTCTGCGTGAAACGGCATAATAAACCTGGCTGGAGGACATGTTTGGGTGGTGGTGGGGCAGGGAGAAAAGTTGAGATTGTGGGTGGGGGCTGAAAGTTTGGAGGTGTTTTGAACAAAGAAAGTTTTTTAACATACTGTAGTGTATGAGATTTTTGCTGATGTGCAATTCTCGATGTTGACAGAAGAAAAATACAAACTTATTACAAGTAATCAAATTAAAAAGTTTTCTGGTGTCACAAACACTTAACCTAAAACTGTAACTGAACAATTACACAAGTTTCCACAGTTTAAGTTTTGGGCCAGCTTTACGAGCTCACTGTGAACTATACCCTTATAATGACTCTCTCTTGACGTGAGTCAAAAATAATTTTAGATTATGATAAGAAGAGACAAATGTTGCAAACTGATCCCTTCATTGTGGCTGCAGGCTGGTGTGGAAGAAGAGATCGGATGTGCAGAGGGGAAGCCCGGGCTTTTGTGGCCACTCAGCCAACTGGCCCTGAACCTTGACCTCTAACCCTTCACCCAGGGGGGCAAACAAAGCTCTGAGTGACATCTGAAACTAGACACTCTGTGGGGAGAGAGTGTCTGGACAGGACTCAAATAGCCCTATTAACTCTGCAGAGAAGATTTATGGCTACGTGTTCTCCTTCTGAAAGTTTCGAAAGCTGAAGAGTCACACAGATCTGTCAAAAAATAATCAAGCAATTAGAGGTGTGCATCAAGTTTTAGCTTGTTTTCTTGCCAATATCTCCATCTTGCACTGAGATGGGCTCCATAACTAACAGCTCTGAGCAGAGCTACGATTAACAGTGCTTCGCACACATGCCAACAGTTAGCCTGTAATAAAATAAATTCATGAACAACATGAGTCTATCTTCAGGCGGTTTTAAGAGTCACTGATGCATATTCACTGGCACCTCTTCTGGATTCTGTACAGTGGATTACGTAAACAAGCCTGGCATTAGTATACTGTAAACAAAAACAGGGAGAAAAGTTGATGGTAAATGTGCTGCGGTGAAGGCAAACCTCCGTAGCCAGAATGCTGAAAGCCACTGTAGTATTTAAATCAGGCAAGGAGGGAGGAAGACTGGGCCAAGCATTCTGTAGCTCAGCTGTGAGGCTCTAAGCCGTTGCCCTAGGGTCTTTGTCCTGCCTTTCAGGGCAAGTCTGAGGTAGTCAAAGACCCTATTCATGGCCGGCGCTCCCCCTGCCAACACACCCATACAGCCTCAGTCAAGTCAGCCGAGAGCTATAGAGCCTTCCCATTTCACACGAGAATCAGACCTGCCCCTAAAGCCTGCTTCAGGGATTTCCAATAGCCAGCCCCTCCAACAAATCAAACAAAAGGGCTCCTTGGCCTACTCCGTGTCATATAGGGTTGATTAGATCTTTTTTATTCCTAATGTAGCTACTCTAAATTTGAAGCAGTTGAATTTGTAGGGATTTGGTATCCAGCCATGTAAATGGATGCAGGATTATACCAGTGGAGGTGTTGAGCTGCCATTTGACCCCCGCCATGTCCATCATTGTCATCTGACACATGATTCACCTCCTCACCTAATACACGTTCCTCCATATCAAAACGTACACCAAACGACAACAAAGAAACCTAATCACATCGAGTATCTGGAGGCAGGCGCACGGGGAATCCCACTATCACTAAAGAGTGTCTTATGTCTGCTGAGCACAAGGCCCTCAATAAGAGTCATTACTCATAACTAATCAACAACATTACCTCATAATTTTAAATTGTGCAGATAAGGTCAGGAAAGAGTGATATCCTGTGGGCGGCGTGTAAAACCTCAGGCCATATGAAGTTTCTGCTGCTTCTGCTCTTCATTCTAACAGGACTCCACAAGTCTGTTCGTAAATAAGGAGGCTACACATTTTAGATGACTTGTGCCTTTGCTCGGCTTTAATTGAATTTTCATGCTCTGCAGAACATTGTGACTTCTTAACAAGTACAATTGGTTTATGAGGGTAACTGGGGAAAGAAAGGGGCACCCAAAGGTTACGTTGTTATCAATATTAGGATAAACAGGCTAATCTCATGGTGAATGTGTGATATGTAGTAAACAAATGGATTTAATGCTGCTTGGCTGTACCTTTAATAACTCATTCCTTCATTCATTTTTGTCAAACATATGCAGGAAATACTATGAAACATTTTTGTTTTTGTTGAATCAACGTTACACTTCAGAATAATAATTAAATAACTATTGGAGTCACTGTGTCGTTTCAAGCTTATGTAGTGTATTGACAATAGAAGTGAAGCTGAAAAATCAAATATTGGTACAAACACACATGAGAGGATTAAATAAATAGTCCGTCTCTTTTTAAATAATTTCCGCCTCATATTGTCTCTGTCTCTAGCGGTATGCAACTTAATGCTGATAAGTGTAGCTAGCTACTACTATGATATACAATGGAGCTGCATGTCAGAGAAAATGACTGACCTCAGTGCACCGCTAAAGATAAGTATGTGTACTGAGATTCAGTAAAATGAGTGTGTGTGTGTGGGTAGTGGACACCTCAACATGCAAGAAATGCTCATCAAAGGGTGCCAACCTGCAGACTTTATCACTATATAGAGAGAAAAAAGCTGAAGTTTGCATTGTTATGATCAATTCTTTCAGCCTCAATAATCAAGTATTAAAAATCTGATATTAAAACAGTCTTAAGCTCATGTCTTCCTCTTGTAATAATAAGTCCAAACAACATGTGTCCTGCTTATACAAATGCATTCAACATGGATAAGTCCCTGCGGTTCTCTTTAAGATTTATGCATTCATAAACGATCCATTACATACACTGCTTGTTTTTAGAGGCAGAGCTAAATTCAGATTGCAGATGGCGTGCCACTCTCATCAGTTAGACATTAGCTGTGAGTTTTTAGTTTGTAAGTTTATCTTCTGTTATAAATTAATAGGTTTATCCATTATCCGACTTCAAATATGTGAAAAGAAACAAGAGGTTTTCGTCTATGTTTATAAAGTAATAATCTGCATTAGTTAAAGAAGTATCACACGTATATGCAGGTGCAATGTGTTGACGTGACATGTGTCTGTCAGGGGACACGAGCCGCACCAGCAGTCCAAACCTGCTCCACCATAACAGGGTCAAACTCAGCGGGAAGCATCGAAACTGATTTATAACCTTAACAAGAAGAACAGCTGCTCCGCTTGCTGTCAACTAACCTCATCCTGGAAGGATATCCATCCACTTCTTAATTTAGTATGACCACTACAACCTCACTGATATGATATGACACATACTGTGTGACATGGCCTTTAACAGACCCTGTGCAGAGAGAGCACGTCTATGTCCTGCATGTGAAATGAAGCGAAGCTCAATGTAAATCTTCAGCAGTGCTGATGCTACATGTGCGCGACCTGATAGCGCCCTGCTGTTTGTTGACTGGGCTGTGACTGCAAGTGAACGGCGAGGCATTGTGGTCTAAAGAGAAGCTGTGCTCTGTAGGAGACAGAATCCCTCAGATAAGTGAGTGCCTCAAGGTCTGGAAGCCAGCCCACCTCGGGATATCAGGCAAAAGGAATAGCAGCACCCGTATCTGCCCCAGTTTATGCTCCCACCACCACATCTCATCAACAATCTCTCCTCCTGCCTGCTCTCTCTCTCTCTCTCCCTCTCCTGCTGCCTGCAGTGCTTAAACTGAAAACAGCTGCTTGGAATACCAGACTGATGAAACCCTGTTTAGAGTTTTTTTTTTTTCTTTCTCTTTCTGCTGTACAATCACGTTTTATTAGCATGGAGCGAAGCATTTAAGGTACAATTATAGAGGGAAAACATTTCTTTATGTGAGCTGAACAGTAGTGGTTATGGGTATGAGCAGGCCACATGCACTTATATGGGACAGTCCAACAGACAGTTTACTGTCACCACACCCACCGCCTACAAGTATGATACAAATATGGCAGCAAGGAAATATTCAGGATCAGTTCGTCTGAAATGACTCAATTCATTGGTAAGACAACCAACAATTGATGTGTTTCTTTATTATGAGAATTTTTCGGTTTCAGGGATAGATACTTGTCACACCACTCTAAATGTGTCATTTTGGGAAATGGCATATTTTTTATATTAAACTAAATGGATCATTGAAATTTTCCAAGTATCTTCAAATATTGCATTATTCAAACTAATGGATATATTTATTTTAAAATATGATAATGACACTAAAAAAAAGAGAAAAGGATTTAAGTGAAATACTATGATGTGTTTAAACTATTAACCCTGGTTTCAAGACATATTGTTGAGTGTGACTACTCTCCTAACATATCAAGGGGCCCATCCCTCCCCACTTGGGCTCCAGTTTAATTCCTCATCAGACATGACTAAGCTGGTGTTCATAATACAGACAGGTCCCCACCCCCCACTTGTTCATCTATCAGAGTTGTTTAGCTCTTAAAACCTGTCTTATATTTAAAATTTCAGTCAACAACATGTGGAGTAAAATATTGCAAACTTTCTTCAACATTGGGTATCTAAAACTTTTCCTTTGACCATACTCTTAGGACTGCAATTGTTCAATGTCAGGACATGTGTAGACATGACCAGCAGCTTCCTCTGTAAACAGATTTTTTTTGTTTTGTTTATTGAACCACCTTTCCACTTAACTCTGCAACAGGACTAGTAGTAGTAGTAGGCCGTGGAGATGCAGGTCAATAACACATCTCAAACTTACTGAAAAAGCAGAGACTTTGGATTGAACTCAGGTGTGCTAGTGATGTTCATCATGTCTACCAACACATTCACCCACTTTTTCACAAGGATACCAAACTACACAGCAGCTCTGGCCAAACATAGCAAATGAGAAAAACACATAAGTTGATAAAAAAAACATTTGCACACATATTCATCTTGGCACTTCAAAGGGATTCATTGATGTCACTGAACATGGGGAGTCTGCGGCTGGAGAGGGGAGATGTTGGTTATCCTTTCCTCAAAGGGTGCTGAGATGCTCCTGATGGGCCCGGAGCTCGAGAAGCCTGAGAGCGCTATAAACAGAATTTCTAATGTCAGGCGGGCGAGTGGGTGGGTTAGGTAGTGAACTAGCAGGCTATGGGGTAGCGGGAGGAATTGACGCCAGCTCATGCTTTCCACAGAGACCAGAGAGGGAAGGATACAGCCCAGGACTGACACCATTTCACACAGTTCTGTGCAAGTGATGTTAGCAATCCAGGGTCTGAAAAGGAAATGCCTGATACGTGTTCAAAAAAAAATAATAATAATAAGTTGCTGAGGATTATAAAAAGTTACTGATTTGGTGTTGAGTAGTTTATACATAGAAAGGCGGATTAAAACTATGTCAGGTGCTTTGGCTTGTTTTGCACAAATTAGACCTGTATAGCTGTTATAATGCAACAACGTCTTTCACTAATTAATTCCTTATTTCAACACATTTTATCTGCCAAATTGAATTTTATTTCAAGTAGTGAGTTCATCATGAAAAATAATAACTCCAGGCAGCAGCGATGGCGTTCCTGCGGTTGCATGTGAACTGTTTTCTAATTGAACAGTTGCACCGAATTGATGTAGATGTGTTTGCCTTTGAAGAAAAAAAAACCTTTTAAAAACTATAAACCTAGTCAAAAAATGTTACCTCTGTTGACATAGTGCTTGGCTGAAAAAATATTTGTGCGCCAGCCTTCAGGAATACAACTCTCAGGGTTGTCAGAATGTGAGCGCCAGCACACTGTTCCTTCTGTTGCAAAATGTCCACACAGCCTCACCTGAACGCCCTCCCTAAACCAACCCCTCCAACACTCACAGACTCTACACAGACAAACGTGCAGCATGCATGGTTGCATGTTTGCTCACTCACTCACACACACACAAGGTGAGTGAAATGCCAAGTGAGCCACCTGATGAAAAGACACCTCCACACAAACAGGCTTTGCTTATGCAGGGAGAGGCTCTTTTATTCAGAGGGACAATGTCTGTGTTGACTTTTCTTTGTCTACGCATTTTTAAGCACCGAAAGCAGCAGAAAGAATGGGGAAAAAAAAGAAGTGCGAGAGGCATGCAATCGTAACCACTGACATGTTCAGACTTATACAAGCTCTCCATTCATATCTCTATCTCAAACAATTTTCTATTCAACAATCATGCTCAGGAGTTCGAGTGTCCCACTGCATATTTGATGAAGATATGTTTGAGCGGCTAACCTCGCTCGCGCTTACTCGCCACCTCTCACATACAAGAGGCATTTCACTCTTTAGTGACGATGATGATGTATTAGCAGAGTTATCTAAAAGTGCTGATGAAGGTGACAAGAGGTGGCGTCAAGCAGAGCGGTGTGGTTGCCCAATTAAATCTGGCACTAGTTTGCCTCTATGGGAACAATGCAAATCGGTGAATTGACAAACAATGAGCTGACTTTGTAAAGGGAAAGAAAAAAAAAACCTGCTTTGGCCCCGCACCCCACAGCAGGCAAAAGTCTGGTGGAACATCTCTGCAAACATAAAACTCCTCCTCAGCTCTCGGTGGATTACAGCGGAATGTCAGCTCTGAGCAGGCTTTAAATCAGTTATGCTTGGCCCTCAGGGGAACTCTGTGCTGATCCCATGTAGGCCTGTCTCTCATTGCTCATGATAGGGTTGCCACATCTAAACTTTTTTTTTTTTTTAAGTTGGAGACGCAAATCCCTCATCATGTAGCACATTGTGGAGTAAAATTACCTTGTGACGGTAACTCAACATCTCATATGGAATAAATGCATTACACTGTTACAGACAGCAGTCGGCATGCATGCAGGAAATGCAGCTAAACAATGTCTGACATACAACATAAAAAATATTAACATTACGCTCAGAGCTATGAAACCACAGTGCTCCACCTGGAAATGGAAACTGTGGATTTTGTTGCCTGGTATTAATGATCTGTTTGAGAGACATAACTTTAATGCGTCTCATGCAGCACCAGTACAACCACAGAGCGCTCCACCACACTTATAAAACAAATCTGTCAGTACCAGCAGGGCTTTCCAAGCCACACAATATCATAAAGTATTTGCAGGCACCAGAGAGGTGACAACACAAATTCAGTTTCCCTGTAGGCAAATTTTTATCTCTGGAGCCCATCAGCATATCACGATGATGCACAATGAATGTAACTGTAGACCTCATTAGTTTGACTAAGCTGTTGGCCAGACGTGTGTGTGTGTGTGTGTGTGTGTGTGTGTGTGTAGGACACACTGGTAAATATCATTCAGTAAATCTGTCTGTATTCATCTACAGGTGTAAACAACTCTCATAATACAAGCCAAAAAAGGCACTGAGCTGAGCTCATCAGTCACGTAAGCCACAAGCACAGAGCAATATGGAGAGCCAAAGACGTCTGCTAAGTATGCCAGCCATTGTCTGCCTGCTTGTTTTCTGCCACGGTGGTGATTGACACAGTCAGCTCACTCTGTCCTATTGACCCCATTCTTTTTTTCCTAATATGTAGGATTATACGTCTATACTGTTTTAATCCCCTTAAATTATGCGTTACTTTGCCAAAAGCTGTTTTAATTTTAATAACTTTGTTTTCCTGGACATCAGCACGAGGAAGTGAGATGCTTTTAAATGACAAACCAAAGCAGAACCTAGATAACAAAGAGCCAAAAGATCCAGTCTGATGTTTTTGATTCCCACGAAAAAAAAAAAAAATAATATTATGAGGCAATGCATGTTTACCTCCTTTTCCTCACTGCACTGTAATCCTGTTGGTCAAAACCAACAACAAAGACAAACTACAAGGTGGCATGCATCACATAGTGAGGAGAGTAGCCATTTAGTTAATGAGCCCCAATGGAGACCTCCAATGAAGCCATCAAGACTGCTCAGAATAACAATGGTCAACTAACGCCTTTCTAATTGAATGGAAGGTACAGGGGAGGCGAGGGGAGTGGGCCTGGAACAGTGAAAAGGAGACAGAAAAAGGGGGGGTGGGAGAGTAGGGGGATCTTTTCAGTCAGATGCCTGCCAGGCTTTAACGAAAGTACTTGTTTTTTGGGGAGGGGGATGCGACAGCGCTTGGAGAGGGGGGTGGACAGGCTTGGGAGAAACACAGCTCTCCAGCAGGGATTATTTCGAGGAAGTTTGCATAGCCCCATTTAAATTCAATTTAATAGGTCACCATTCCAAATATTGCTGGTTAAATTGGCTGAAATCTTGCATCTTTGTTTGGAATCAGTATTCGCATACAACATGTTCTTTGACCTTACAGCCGGATTACATGTCTTCATTAGTGATATTTGCACCATTGCCAACAGGCATAAAATTATTATAAGGTCCCTGTGCATCCTTAAATGTGATCCTTGTTGGAAAAATAATACCACAAAAACAGCAAGCAAGCAAGCCTGCAATAATAAATGAGTTTACAACTTTCTGAACAACTGGTGTGACGCCACCATGCAACAAGTAAATGCAGCATTGCAAACTCTGCATCAACAGCACTTGCTTGAGTCTGTCAACCTTATCTGGGCTTTCAAAGCCTCTGGACAACGTCTGCTGTAGACAGTGCAGTCAAAGGGAGTGTGTCACAGACAGCTATTACACTGTTGTTACTGTAAATTACAACTCACAGTGTATCTGTAGGGTCTGCATGTAAAGAAGCGCTGTAATGTGCAATAAAATTCAAAATGTAAAATATGACTTCCTATAGGAGTCAAATGGCTTTAAAAAAAAAAAGAGCATTGCAGTGTATTTTCTGTCAAGAAAAAGCAAATATATTATTCCAGAATGAAAGAATGTGCCTGAGCTTAGTGTCTAGTGAGGACTTGTCATATGTAAGTGGGTGGCAAGGAGAAATTTATATCCCCAAAAAGAACAAAGAAGTAGTTAGTACTCCTTAAGAGGCCACTCGGAGGGAATATGGCGGTCTGGCTGTGCACAAGGAACTTTTACGCACGGCCAAAGTTTCTTTGCAGAGTGCGACAGAATAAAAGAAAGAGAGAAACAGTATGCACAGGGACACTTACTGTTCTTGCACTGGGAGACAGTGAACCGTTGGATAGATATGGGTTGGTGAGGTCTGGGATCATGAGAAACGGGTAACCAGGATAGTGAGGACTCTTAAAAAAGCCACCATCTTGCTGTCTTCTCAGTGCTGCAGGGAGCAAAAACAAAAAAATCATTTAATGAAGGCACAAACGCGATCTAATTAGCAGCTGAGGAGCTCAAATCACAGAGGGTGTTTTTATTTATTTTTTTTACCTTCACTGAAGTAGTCTCTGGTTTTCTCATAACTTTCTGAATCGGCTCTGGTTTGGGGGCGCCTCTCTGCCTGCTACAAGAAGAAATGTATTATGTGTATGTATGTATATAGAGAGAGAGAGACAAGAAAGTGTTGAAACTTTGAACGTCATTAAATCACATATGTTTTGCTGATGATCATTCTGAAGCACGCGGTGTGCTCACCTCGGAGTCTGAGGAGCTGCTGTTGTTCTCCGACTCGTTCACCAAGGAGGACTTCACATCATCCAAATCCCGTTCCGCGGACACATTTTCGGATATCTTTTCCTCCTGCTCCCCTTCGTCTTTGAACGATATCATCTCATCATTGGCCCCTAAATCATCCCCGCCACCTCCGTTCAGCTGTGGCATTTTTGCAGACCAGTGGATACTATCGAAGATGAGGAAAACAAAGAACAATTGACTTTTTTTCTCTCTCTCTCTATCAGATCAGTGTAGTCCAAACGAGCCACCAGAGTAACTAGAAGAAAATGTTCATGTTCCAGAACTCCTTTTTCATCCTCTGAACGTGAACCTCTGCTCCATGACGATCATAATCCACTGTCAAAGTTACAACACTGCGAGAAAATATCGATGAACGTTTGGCTTCAGTGGCCGGATGCGCAGCGACTTGGCAAACTTTCGCCTCCTTCGCTGCCTGTGGACAACTTGTGGTCCTTGAATGTCTCTACTTTTTGTGTGCTGTCTTGGAATGGGGGCTTTCTCTCCTCCTACACGACGCATAAACTACAACCCAAACGTCCGAGAGGTTACTCAAGACCAAGCAACATGTCCGATTTCATCTCTTAATATCCATGTGTGAGAAAACAATGGCTCAAGTTGAAAAAAAAGGAAAAAAAAAACACCAGACGGTCAGGCTGCAGTTTTCTTCACTTCTGATTCGCTTGATTTCTCTTCCACAACAAACGATCGGATATCTTCCTGAACAAACACAAAGTTCATAACTCAGTGACAGAAAAAAAGAAAACAATGCAAAAGTGTAAAAAGAAATTCAGCTGGACGTGGTCGTCCTTTCTCTCCACATTGCTGCCGGGGAATGCGCTCTGAAAACTACTTGGTTGTTCAAGTGGAAGAAAGCGCAGCCAGTCCGTAGAGGAGGAGTTAGAGCTGAAAACCGACACTTCATTCACCACCATGTAGATCAGCTATTCTTAACCCTCAAGCCACCGACGCACAGCCAGCGCACAAACTACATAAAAAAAGACATTTTAACAGGCGAGATCAGACATATGCAAGCACTTATTATTATTATTATTATTATTATTATTATTATTATTATTATTATTATTATTATTATTATTATTATTATAGTTTGGTTCCTGTTGCCATCACTTCTCTGTGTAATTAACTGAATCAGCACAAATACGCGCCTTCCTCATTATGTTTTTATTAGTTTAAATAAACTTGGCCAGCAGTCTATCATGTTCTTTGACCAGCTGATATTTCCAGTATCGTTAAGGCGGGCACCAGAGACCACACTGCCTCCATCTGGGTGAAAATGACAGGCCAGGTTTTAGTGACAAACTCATAATTACACACTCCTGCGCAAATTGCACGTCTGTGCGTTCTGAAACAATACACTGCTGAGAAAGACAAAGCGCCTGGGATAAGTATGCAGTATTATGGCACAACTGTAGGCATGACAGTGAGGCAACCACACCGTGAACACTGAACATCCAGGCCTACTCAGGCAGAACATCTCTCTCGCTCTCTCTCACTCTGTGTGTGTGTGTGTGTGTGTGTGTGTGTGTGTGTGTGTGTGTGTGTGTGTGTGTGTGTGTGTGTGTGTGGACTCAAGCACATTGCCCCATTGTTGATTTGAGGAACAGGATTGGAGGCCTGGTTTTGCAAGAAGTCTTGGAAGAACAAGGGAAGTGGTTACAACATTTTTTTGTTATATCCTGCACATAAATCTTAATCATAACAACGACATGTAAGAAAGTTTTGTTTCTTTGCAGATTTGCTTTCACCTGATGCAATTGGACAGGCTTCCCTTGTTTGAGAATAGAAGTCATTGATGTTGTTGACTGTGTGTCAGCAGGCTGAGAGTTGACTGACAATTCTGCAGTGTCTCCACGGGCCTCATTAGATCCCCAGATTCCTGCTGGGTGTTTTTGTGTGTATATACGAGTCAGTGTGTATCATTTAAAAGCAACATATTATATACAGTAGTTGGATTCTGTATCTTGTATGAATTGCATGCAGGGTAGTTACTGATAGTACACAGAAAACACAGAGGTGAAGATTTGCCCTCAGGGCTGCACAATCATTGTTTTTTTTTGTTTTGTTTTTTTTTGCTACGGTATGCAGAGAATATAACACAATGCTGAGGCTAGCTGTGGATTTTGTTTGTCCAAAAATATGATGCAACTGATAAGTCTGACACTGAAGCATAATATTGTTTTTTTTTCCAGATCCTAAACAAGAAAATACAGATTTTTTCAAAATGTATTACATGCCACATGCCACAGATGTAATGGACTGTGTAGGTCCCAGCAGGTGTAATTACAATTATTCAGTGCACCATGCACCATAGTCTTATGAATGATTAATACAGAAATCAAATATTAAAACAAGTCAACACAGAAAAATGATAATGACATGCATAAGCAGTTGCTCAACAGGAATATCTCTTAAATAATCACACTGTATAAGTTTCAACATGGCTGCCATGCAGTGACAGCACAATGAGACGTAACACTTATATGAACCCATTCAAAAAAATCAACTGTTAACAAACCACGCACATTAAATTGCGATTTTCATCTTAATATTTTGTGGACAAAATTACAGGATGATACAGTTCGGATATCATCAATGTTTCAGCCTTTGACAGCGGTTTGCAGATGCTTTGGCTTGCATTTGATGAAAATTTATTTCTTCACACATGAAAGAAGATTTGATCTTTTTTTTTTTTTGTATTTACGGATGTATCTTTCTTTCTCCTTCTCCTGACTGCCTCTTTGGAGTAGGATTGGTTTTAACTGGGAGCTGATGAGGGGTCAGGAGAGATGCGAACAGCCACAATCTTAGCCTGGGGGCAGATCGACTGGTGGCCAGAAAATTTATTCAGAGGGTGCTGTCCCTGCATCTGCCTTACTTTGAAGTTGCTCTCTCAACTCTGGCATGTCGTACGTGACTGTGTGTTCATTTTTTTTTCTCACTAAAGAGAGTGTGAAAAAGCAGGGATGGAGCAGTTGCGTATGTGCCAACACGTGTGTGTGTGTGTGTGTGTGTGTGTGTGTGTGTGTGTGTGTGTGTGTGTGTGTGTGTGTGTGTGTGTGTGTGTGT
>JAVQJX010012260.1:0-10238 GCA_036025115.1 Ambassis agassizii | reverse complement strand
ATTTTTATAACATTTTTTGGAGGACTTAAAATTAACCACAATTAAAGGCACCTCAGCTCCACTTGAACTCCAGTTCTTTGCCTGTATTTGGAGTTTAGGTATAGACTGAACCATGAAGACCCAAAACGGGGGTTCAAATTCATAGTTATACACTATATATTAAACTACTAAAATCACACTTAAATTGTTTTTTAAAATATAATCTGAGAAAGCCACAGAGATTATTACAGGTTTCGACAACACTGAAAACTGCATCAGTTTCAAAAAAGAGAAGCTACTTGAACATGGAAAATGTGGGAATGAGGAAACTGAGACATAAAGTTCAGCAAACCACCAAAAACCTGAGGGCAGTTTAAACCTAGAACACACGTTTAAAGCTTATAAAGGGCTTTATGAAAACCACATTATGCACAGTATGCATTAGAGAGGGTGTGCGCAGTAACACATTATATAAGTGCAGATTCAGGGAGGAAATGGGAGAGTAAAGGAAAGAAGGTAAAGGATAAAGACGGAGGAGTTAATCCACACAAACAGCTACCTGCTTTGGATGTACAGCTGACATTTTAATAACTACCTTTGACAAAAACTGTTGCATTACCATCTCATCCTGAGAGACAAACACACACTGTCATCCTCAACGGCCCGTTCTCGCAGTCAAGACTTGATATGACACGTTTATGGCCAGAAGTGACAACACAATGAACAGTTACAGAAATTCAGTTTTTTAAATGAGAAACAAAAACAGGTTAATAGAAAAGGTGAGGACTGAAACAGAATAAGTAGGCTAGCTAACACTGGAAGTAGGTCAAAGGCCACAAGCGCTATTCCAAGTGAGTGTGTCTATGTCTGTGCATCCTTCCCGGCTGGTCAGTGTATGGAGCCCCAAGACTAGGTTACATTTATGTGCTAAGTAAGACCTGACACAGACAGGGAGCAGACACTCTGATACAGAGCCAGTTACAGAAATATATGACGGCAAACTCAGCCTGCCTTTATCTTGACTTCTAGGTCTGCACAAGCAGCAACATCAAGGAAGTGGAAAGAAGAGTTACTTTTTCAGGATGAACCATAGAGCCCGGATAGCTCAGTCGGTAGAGCATCAGACTTTTAATCTGAGGGTCCAGGGTTCAAGTCCCTGTTCTGGCGAAATTGTTTTTAGGGTGGCAGTAACCTTGGGTTGGGTACGGGAGGGTACGTTCGAGTCCAGCCACAGACCAATCACACGTAGGTGTAGTTGGAGAGGTGCCAGTTCATCTCCGAGATACTGCCAAGTTGCCCTTGAGCAGGGCACTGAAACTCCACCTTCCGCTCGGGGCCCACAGCCTGGCAGGGCCAGCCCCCACTCCACCGAATGTGCATGTACGTGGATGTGTGTTAATGGGAGTGAAATTAATTCCCCTTCTGGGGTCAGAATATAAAATAAAATAAATAAAAATGTTGCTTCACAGCGTGACGTTGTACAATCATGTGTACATTCTGACTTAATGAGCTTCAAATTGGGTCAACATGGTGACAATGAATTCAAATAAAGAAGCCTGGACATGACCTCAAATTTATGTTAATGAGACACTACAAACATCACACAACGTCTCTTACAATGCAACATAACCCGAAGTTTCTGTCTGCAGCAGTGACCTCTAACAAACACTTGTTAGGCTGCAAAGTCTCTTCTCAAAACTGCAGCAGCGGCAGGTGTTGTGCTTGTATGCGAGGAATCTGTGGCTGGGGTCAATTTACTTATTCTGTCACTGTCAGGTTACAGCCACCAGCTGTGGACACAACGTAACAGGGACTCACTGACCCAGGCAAGTGAGAGGAGGAACACACAACTGTGGTAAACAACTGCATTTAACCATTAACCTCAACACAACATTAAATGCAAATGTGTCATTTGTGTGTCTTTGTCTCCTGCTTTTCAGATAAATCAAGACACAGCTGGAGTAAGATAACGAAAAGTGTGTAGTTAGTCTGTGTGTGTGTGTGTGTTTGTGAAGCAAAGTGGTGTCCTCGACCTGAAGTTTATCAGCATTCTGGAGGCAGACATTGTTACTCATTAACAGCAGTGATAACACACACAAACATGCATACACACAAACACACATGGCACCACATGTGGTCCACCTCAGTGATAAAGAGGTGAATATTTGCTGTAAGGGAGCCATTCATATTGACATAACACATATAAAGAAGATGAGATGAGATGGAGAGAGCAACTGAACACTACCAGATAAGATTTAAAGTGGCTCTACTGCAGTAGATGGAGAACCAACACCGTCTTTCCCCATCTGAATATTCATATTAAAATGTTCACATTATAGCTACACTGGGTTATTTATTGGCAAAAGCATGTGTATTTCTGCATTCTGTAACGAACTAGAACTACAAAAACCTGAAGACTCCTTCATCCACTTCCTCACATTTTCTCCACCTCCTCCACCTGTGTGTTTTCTGGTTCACTGGGTGGGGAGTCAAACATTCCAAGCATGCACATAACGCACTCACGCACACATATACACATTCATGCCCCCCTCCCACATTCCACACCAATCCTGAGCCGTGACTAAGTCCATTTGTTCAGCTCTGGTCACTGTCTTAGCTGTGCGTGTGTTTGAGAGAAAGAGACAGGATAAGGAAGGTGTGTGTGTGTGTGTCAGTGCAGTGCTTAACTTACACCTCAATCTACTAATCTTTTCATGTTGAGTGTAAATGTGCCCTAAAGGTTAAAAACGCATTATAATTAAGAGGGGGAATATCCCAAAACAATTTGAAGGAAACAAAATATTCCATGCAGACATCTTCACCTCTTGAAGACTGCCACAAGGCCAGAGAGACAATAGCACTGTCTGATAACACACAACACTTTTGAGTCATTTGAATGACACCAGTCTGTTTATAACAACAGAGAGCAGAATGCAACACGATGTCTGGAAAGATGCTACGCCAACCAGTCAGATACCTGAAAGATCTTCTGACCTTCAGATGCTTTAAGAAAACTATGCCCAGTTCTGTGTGTGTGTGTGTGTGTGTGTCTGGGCCAATGGAGTATTTGCCATGACGCACACAGTGAGCCAGGAACAGAGCCTGAGACGTGCTGATTGACGGTGGACGCTCTCGCACACAGGCAAAGTCCAGATTACTGCCTGAAATGAATCAGTCGTCAGGTCACTTGTACCTGTCAGTACAGACTAATCTCTCTGTCTCGCTCGTGTTTTCTTTTGCTCTTGTTTTGATCTCATCACCTGGTAAACATGTGACTGTATGTGTCATAGTTATGGGAGAAAACAGGAAGAAACACAGACCGTTTTGGTTTTTTTTTATATTTTGCTATTTCTGTTGTAGGGAGTTCAACATTATGAGGCAGACAGATGGACAGGGGCATGGTGGCAACATTAAAGAAGAGTGCTACTTACAGCATGACAAAAAGAGTACAATCGCAAGTTTCCCATTTTTGGAGATATTCCGTCAATTATTTGTAACCATGGATTGAAGCTGTGCTTACAGAGAGAGTCTCACTGCAAAGCCAAACTGATCTTTACTTATGTACAGTAGATGGGAGTGAGTTGTTTAGAACAGAAGAGTCATTAGTTTAACCTAAACAAACTCCTTGAGTGACAATGATCATAATTACAGTCAAATGCTTTAGCATTAGCGTGAGTTACCTTTAACCTCGACCTTAGTCTAAGCATTAGCCTCCGATTTAGCTTGAGCCTCAACATTAGCTTTAGCATTTTCCTTGGTTTAGCACAAGTCTCAGCATTAGCCTCAGATTTAAAATTAGCCTTGACCTTAGCATCACTCTTAGCATTAACTTTAACGTTAACCTTAGAGTCAGCTTTAGCCTTAGTATTAGCTTTAGACTTGACCTTTGCCTTAACGTCAGGCTTAGCATTTGCCTTAGAATTAGATATAGCCACAGATTTAGGTTTAGCAAATGAAATTAACAGGGAGGACGCTGGATAGGTCACCAGTCCATTGCAGGGCTAACATAGATAGACATACAGCAATTTAGAGTCCTCAATTACCCTGACAAGAACGTCTTTTAAATGTGGGAGGAATATATAAACATCAAAAAACTGCATTGTACCAACATGCCTGTTGTTTTCAGTCTGTGAAAAGTTGACAATTCAGAGATTCGTGTACTTTACAACTCAGCAAAACTGTGTCACCTCCTTCCCACTGAGAGCTGCATACAACTTTCTCCTCAAATAAACTCCACCGCATGTAATCCAGTGTGGTTAAAGCTACACACTTCAACTCTGAAACCTCTGCTCCACTCTGATCTGAGAGCTTTCCTCCCCCAACCCCTGCCCACCTTCTCCCTTCAACACCACATCCCACTGCCTTCACTAAAGCTCCCACAACACAACAGTTAAATCCCAGAAAGCAGCTAAGTACCTTTGTTAATTACATGTGGAAGAATAGGCCTGTTGTGTGCGCCCTGGTGTGATAATGGTGCCAGCACAACAAAGGGATTACCTCTGGATAATAACTACAATGAGCTGACCAGTGTGATGAAGGGCCATGTAGTGGGAAATAATTAACACAGCTAACTGGTCTGTAGGCCTTTCAGCTACATGTCAGCACTGTGTGGTTACTGGCAATGGGATTAATGTAACCTTGATTTATTCACCGTGGCTGTAACCAATATCTGTTTGTGCACTCTGTAATTTTTTACAGGTCTGGTCAATGTTTTGCTTCTTACTTTGGGAAAAAATGCAAGAAATGTCAGTCACAGCGTTCTCTGCTGCTTTTCAAATTATTAACAATAATCAGTACAGAGTGCACTGCTGTCTACTTTGGCTACATGCTAAGTCCTGAAATAGTACCACACTGTGTCAGCATATTAGACAGAAGGAGGTTTTATTGTAGCATGCAGCAACATTTTTTTGCATCAGACTAAAAAGTCTCAGTTATGTCTGTATATTCATATACAATATAAACTCAATGCTTAATATGTAATTTCAATGCCCATGATTTTTTTTAAAAGCCAAACTGCTTATAGAACTTAAAAAAAAAGCTACATCTTTCTAATCCAAAAATTACTGCTGTCCACATGTTGAAGGCCAAACTACAGATTCAAAGCCTGACTGACAGCACTTTAACAGAAAATCCCCAAATGACAAAGACAGGCTGAAGGTGCTGGTAAATTTCAGAACTGTTTGTAAGATGTTCAAGGAACTGCAGAGACCTGACATCAGCTATTTAAACAATTATCATTGATGATGGCTGGCGTGTAACCCAAGCTTTGAGTGCAGCTACACAAAGAGGCTACATGTAGGTGTTGCCACTGTTAGAGGTTTGTTATAGTAAAAGTATGTACATAAGTATTTACAGGAAATCTGGACATAAAACCTGTAGCCTGTTCTCACAGCTACTACCCATCAGCACCAGACATGGTTTTAACATAACAGGAGCCTCTAATCTCACCAGAATCACTGATTTATTGGCTTTTTATCTGTTTAGATGGCACCATTATTGTTAAAGTGAATGAGTTATCTCACTGCATTTCACTATCATTTTTATATTTTTTTGTAATGGTTGTAATACTATGTATATGTTATCATTTATTGATTACCTAAGCTTTTATCTATATATATTTTGTGTCTTAAAGTCTTAAGATGACCCCAAAACTAGCATCATTTCACACTGTGGTCCAAAGTAGTATATATATATTTTTCTGTATACTTTGAATTCGGAGATGTCACGATGATTTTGATCATGAATGAAAATAAATATCAGTAAACATCAGATGACAGAAATGTTTGGCTACATATTTAGAGCCACTATAGTATATAGAATGTCTCCTCCAGAGTTCCCGTCCTCTTGAACCCACCCCCACATCTCTCAGACTCAAATTCCCTCAGCAGTATAGATTCCACATCGACAGCTGGGACTGAGTTTGTGTGGTGAGTTTATGTGTGGTGATTTTACAAGCAGAAATTCTTCCACAGCAATCTGAGATTAAATTATGTAATTACACAAAACTTGTATATGAAAGAAACTGTATTCCTGACATTTAAAATGACTCGAGTAAGAGCTCAAAACAAGCTCAGTGTGTCGTAGCTTGAAGCTACAGACCACACTTACAAAAAGTATTTCCTAAAGCCGTCCGCCTTAACATCCTGCCCTGATCAGCCTCCACTTCCTGGGGTCAAAGGTCATCTGTATGTCTGACAAACAATCGAGGAGAGAGAGAGAGAGTGTGGCCAACTGTCCATAACATGTCAATAATGTTTGACATTGAGGTCATAATGGTGGTATTTTTGGTCAGACTAGCCGTGTGTTCCTGTTATTCTGCAGACACCCCCACCCCCACCACCACTCCAACCCACCCAACACAATCTGACAGACTGAAGCCTAAAGACAACAAGGGACTGTGTCTCCTGTCCCAGCAATCACTTTTCAATGTCTCATTTGTAACGCCATCAGGAATAACAGCTGGAGACTGTGTTTGTATGTGTGGTAGGTGCAGGAGGGTTAAAAGGGGGTTGGAAGGGGCTGACGGGTAGACAAGGGGACCAGGAGAGACAAAGAAAGTGACAGAGGAATTAAAATGTCAAAGAGAAAACAGACAGAGAGCGCTGAATACAAAAAATTTCTCCTTTGGGTTAGCTTGTTTGTAATTTTGTGACATAAGTGCATTAACACATCTTTGTGTATCCAAATTATTAAACCCAAAAGTCACTCAGTTGTTGGTTTTTGTGAACAGACTGCATTGAAAAATTGGCAGCTTTCAAACTTTAAAATACTTTAAATAAATACACAGTTTCTTTAAGTTTCATCACAACCCTCAATGTGACACACATGAAGGACTAAAAGGTGATAAAGAAGTGAAAGCTGTGTGTGTGTGTTGTGTGGGGTTCCTACTGTGTTATTACAGTCTCCTCTGGTGCCGGCATGCGTTTTCTCTGACCTTACCTTAGACACACACACAATCACAGTGTGTGCACATAAACTGACACACACTCTCTCCCTGACCCCACCCTGATCTACTGGCTGCCCTTTGACCTGCTGTTCTGTAGCGTTGACCAAACATACCCCAATTCCACTGAGACCACAATACAGCACTGTGGCGCCACGGCCCACACAATACTGCACTATGTAGGAGAAAAAAAAAGATAGAGACGAAGAAAGAGGTAAAATATGTGAGGTCACGAGGGGGGAAAAACTGCCTACAGCAACAAATACATCGATACAAGAACACAAAAAAATCGACAAAATACAGAATGAATGAGGCCCTCATTAGATTTGCCTGCTTGTTTCCTGTTTCTTTTTAGGATCAGGAACTTTGCATCCAACACTAAGCTGTTCATTTGGTGCAGCTTCATCCAAAAGATGCAGACAGCTAACCCCAACACAGTACAAAGCAACTCTACACCTTTGTCCGTGACTCTCGCCACATCTTCCAGCATTCCTCACCATATAAAGCAGCCCTGAAAGTCAAAGTTTATTCATTTATACCCATTAACCCTCTTATAATACAAAGCTGGTTCAAAATCATCAAAATTCCCCCTTATCTACTAGATGTCCTTAACTTTGTAGCTCATATTGTCATAAGGCAGGAAAGAGGGAAGCAGTGCTCAGAGGTTAAAGATTTCTTTGTGTCTTTTCACCATTTCTTTCCACAGTGCCTCCTTTTGCCATCTTATCTTGTCCTGTTGCTTTTGTTTCTGCTGCCCCCCCCCCTCCACAAACACACCTCACATTTTAACGTGACAGACCGTCAACCCCCGCAGAGAACGTCCAGACAGCACCATTTAATACCCCACCATTAGCAAAGTCAAAGCAAACATTGACTTTATCTAAATGTTGGCTAATAGCCTTTAACATTAACAGACCCTGTAAAACTCTACAAAAAGGGGGAGGGTGTGCAAACTGCTGCTGCAGTTTGTTTTCTGCAAATGAAGTCACATCAGTGCTATAATGTGCTACAATAATTTATAGTGAATTATAGGTGCAGGACTGCAGAAAATAGGTCAGTTTTTAGTTGTTGTTTAAGTGCAAATAGCACCAGTTTAGCATTTGAACACAGTGTTGCTTGTTCAAACAGTCAACAGACAACATTTGGCCCTGACATTAGGATTTAACAAGAGGAACTAAAGCAGTCATTGGGTCCCTTTGAAGCCTCCCTTTGTCTCTTAATCACCACATAATCAACACTCTCTTTCACTCTCTTCTCTTACTTAGGAAGACCAAAGTCTCACTGCCCATGTAATCAAAAATTAGACTGCATATTAGAGAAAGTTTGGTTTAGCTATCCACCCCAAGCAACTACTGAAAATAAAAGCAAACCAAAAAAGGGAATTCACAGTGATCTGGATTCAATGTAAACACTGATGGTTGGTAAATGCAGACCAGGCCGTATAATGGTTATCAGCATGTCAAATGGTATTTACGGCGTTTAGCTGTGACTTAGAATGCGTAGCATGTTCAAACAGCAGGAGCGAGTGGTGGAGGAGATTTACTGGTGTGAGTCTTTGAGTGTGTCTGTTTACAATGAAGTGAAGTTGTCTGTTTGAAGCATCTGTCTGTGGAATGCAGCTGTTTATTCTATGAGGATTCAAGATGCTCTGCTCGTACATCTGCCTCGCCCGAACGTCCTCAGACAAAGAGGCAACCACAGTGTGGGCATATACCAAACAAAAAGGGTTAAATTGACTGAAGAATAAGACAGTAAAATGTTTTGTTTTTTTGGATCACAGAGATTTAGTATAAAGCTTAATTTAAGACCTTCTCTTTATTCCGACACACAAACCCAGCTACATGAATTAAACCGAACCAAAAGATGTATTTTCAGCTGTATAAAACAAGAGCTCAACAAATATATCAACAGATTTATTGGTGACATCTCTCTTCAAGCTCTCATGTGCTCAGTTAGCATGATGTTAGCATCAACATACTAATTACATTCCTTAGTAATGTGTGTGGGATAGATCATTGTATGTGTATCTGTCTGTGTGTGTGCTTATACATATTTATGGGGAGTGTCTTCTATTTGTATACGTTTCCAGCATCTGTTTGTGTGACTGTTTACTCTCTCTGTGTGTCATTGTTCACAGTGTTGATGATCTGCTCTGTTTCTCAATATGTGTTTGCAACGTTTTTGGCAGTTTTCATGGAATGAAGATGCACTTTTAATGTGTTTGTGTGGCCTTTTACACTTAATATAACAACCGATAAACCCACTCATGTCTGTTTCTCTCCCTTCTGGCCAGATAATGGGTGGTCTATGTGGCGGAATCACCTGGAAAACATGAAACTGTTTAGACAGAATGGTACAGCAGGAAACCATGAGGAGAAACCCGCACTCATCATCTCCTCTTTGGTTATATACTTTCACCGTTTCCAAAAGACAGATGTGAGAACGTGATGTGTCATTTCAACACAAAAAAAATCAGGTTTAAGTGATGGAAAAAAAGGCAAATCTCTGCCTGGATTATTCAATAATCACATTATTATTATCCTGTATACCATCTGACACACACATGACACTTCACATCAGATAATTAATGTATCCAAGTGAGTGTGTAGCACAAAAAAGTAGGAATAGGATCTGTTCAATGCCTCATAAGACGCCATACAATTTCTGATCCTCACATATGACTCCATCAGGCCTGAGAAAACAGCAGAGCAGACTGTTTATGCAAGTTTTTCCATTCAAGAGAAATGCATTCAAAATGCAACATCTGCTCCTCAGAATAGAGTTTCTTTGTATAATTGCTTAATGCTGAAGGAAATTGGACAAGATGGAGGTCATTGCTCCTTAAATCTTAGGAGAATGTACAATGGAAATAGCTGAATTAGTATTCCATCTGCATGTGGAAAAAATACATCCACCCCCACAATACTGACTTAAAAAATTAGTATCCAAGTGTACATAATGTACACAATTCACCATATGAGCAAACAAAAGTATCCTGTCTTTGTTTTGGGTCTTTATGCCATGCCTCTCATTAATCAGTGTAAACGATGGTGTAGGATGGATCTGAGCTGCAGGTTGCCTTCAATGCAACTGGCACTAGGCCAGTTCTTGACCCCTGAAATCAAGATCAGTGCTAACAAGGAAGAATGCTAATCTCTCAGCTGCTCAGTCTCATGCCCAACTACTCACACCCATAATGCACACAGGCCATGGTTCACACAGTGCAGTTGTGTAAGCCTGTGGAGAGGGGAGCTCTACACCTGCTGCAATGCTGCTTAAATACTTAGATTATCTTTTTTTTTTTTTTTTTTTTTTT
>JAVQJX010012195.1:0-13491 GCA_036025115.1 Ambassis agassizii | reverse complement strand
GGGATCATAGAGTTGAGGTCAAACAGTGACAGCAGTGCAGTTTCCTGTATCACCCTGCCCGTGGCGGTGGCGAATACAGTCCCTCGCCATGAAACATCAGCTCCTCAGAACGTCGCCATGCAGCATACTACAGTGCTCAAATTTTTTTTATGTCATCATGCTCCGCCCCTGAACACATCTGCATGCTTGTCATACCTGCATAGCGCCACCTACTGGAAACCGGAAGTCACTGCATTTTGACACCTTTTCACATGAATTACATATTTTTGATGCTGGGGATCATAGAGTTGAGGTCAAACAGTAAAAGCAGTGCAGTTTCCTGTATCAGACATCCCGTGGCGGTGGCGAATACAGTCCCTCGCCATGAAACATCAGCTCCTCAGAACGTCGCCATGCAGCATCCTACAGTGCTCAAATTTTTTTTATGTCATCATGCTCCGCCCCTGAACACATCTGCATGCTTGTCATACCTCCATAGCGCCACCTACTGGAAACCGGAAGTCACTGCATTTTCACGTTTTTTTACATGAATTATATATTTTTGATGCTGACCACTTGGACACAGCTCCTTCCTTGTCTGACCTGCACAGCGCCACCTACTGGAAACCGGAAGTCACTGCTGATTGATGCTGAGCAGCTGAACCCATCTGCTTGCTTGTCTCACGTGCTTACGTCCGCCTGCTGGAGAAAGGAAGTCGCCGCTTCGGGACCGCCTGGGCGAACAGAGGGACACGGGGACGGGGCGGGACGGGAGAGGAGGGGACGGGAGGGGAGGCGGCCGCTGCTCCCTCCGAGCGCTCGGACGCGAGGGCCCGTCCAACGCTGCTTGCAGCTTTAATTTTTATTTGTATCTCCTCCTAGGGGCATAATCTGACAGACCTGAAATCTTGACCAATGCTTCTTAAGACATTGATGAATTAAAATGTATTGCTTGCGCGCAGCAATATTAAACGGTGTGGGCGGGGCGACACCACAAAGTTGATCCTTCGCCACCATTCACAAAATTGCTGTATTTCTTGAATTAGCTATGCAATCTGTCTCATTCTTTACAAGTACATCAGCCCCTGATGCAACACATGCACATGCACATGCAGTGGTGTAACTAGGCTGCCGGCCCCGAGCAGGTGGAGGTTTGGTGCCTTGCTCAAAGGCACCTCTACAGCTAACAGTCCACCTCCACGTGTCTTGGTCGAGGCTGAACCAGCAGCCCTCCAGTTGCAGACCCAAGTCCCTACAGTCATTTTCATTAAATTATTAAAACATTAAGGACTGATATAACATCTTTGATTTTTTTAATATGTGTGCAAGTGATGCAAAGACTTCCCCACAAAAAAATTGCCAAAATCTCTGGTGGCTGCTCAATGTATGGATGATGTAATGAACACGTTCAAATATAAACAGTCCTTCCTAGTCAAAACAAATGTCAAAATGTCATAAAAAGTGGAAAAAGTGGATCATCTCAAGGCTATATTCAGGAAGACCTTCTCATCAGTGTGATAAATGGCATATGATTCGGTCCTTGTCAGCCCAGTTATGAACATATTTGATTTTACATTTTTGCTGTTTCTGTTGTGTAGATCTTTCAAGAGCCAGGCCTCGAGGCACACTGCGGAGGAAACGAATGACTGACAAATCAACCAGCACCTCAGACCCTGTCACTGAGGATGATCATGTACAGGTACACCTTTTTTCATTTTTCTTTTTAATTTTTCAATTTGTAAGAACTAGCTAACCATAAAATTACTAGAATGACCAAACATTAGATCACTTGCCTGTGGTACAAAATCTCTATGCGTGTGCATGGGTGTGGTGTGTAATGCATGACAAAATAGAGGTAGTGTAATGTAATTTCCCTTTGGGGATTTATATAAGTATTTGAGAAAGGGAAAAAAAGAGAAGCTGGTGGGAGAGAGAACTTTTATTTCATGCTTTATTTCATGCTGTGTTTGTAAAACTGAAATACTGAAATTATATTTCTTGTTTAGATATTGTCTCTGAAATGTAAGAACCTGGTGGGCATCACGCTCACCAACTGTGGAATCACTGACCTGGTTCTCAAAGACTGCCCTAAGATGATGTTCATTCATGGTAACAGACTTGATAGTTGATCATTCATTTAGATGTTCTCGTAATCTTACTCTTACCAGAGAATATAACTTTTCTCAATTAAAAGTGTATTTTTCTTAAAATCTTTCTAGTAGAATGTTTAGCATGATCATATTGTTGGGTGAATGCCCAAGGACATCGTGCTGGACAGTATAACTAACTGAATATATTCATTTTTTCTTTTTTTGGGTGAACTCATATGTGAATTGTGAGCAAAATTAAACTGCAGAACCAGCTGCCTATTTTAAATAAATTCTAGAGCAGGTATATTTATATTTATATTTATATTTATGCAGGAGATTGAATGAGAAAGCCTTCAATCACATATTATTCTCCATGTGTCTTCTCTCTCTGTAGCTACCAGGTGTCGAGTGTTAAAGCAGCTGCAAATAGAATGTGCCCCCATAGTGAGCAGGTTTGACTTTTCTCAGTGTAAGAAGCTGGACATGGAACAGGTCCTGGATGAGATACTAAGAATTCCTCCTGATAGAAATCGCATAATCTACATGCGCCCTATGCACCAGGTTGGTCTGTCATGTCATCCATTACAAAATGATCATCATGTGTACTGATGTTAAAAAATGCCAACATCAGATTTAAACGTTTCACCTTTCAGCATTTACACCTTACTCATTAGCCTCTCTGACCCTTACTTGTCTCTCCTCTTTTCAGATTGACTCAGTGGCATTGGAGCGTCTGCTCTTCCAGGGACCTTATCCATATCATATTGCTGTAGTACATGAGTTCAGCAATCCTCCAAATATACGCAACAAAGTCCGTATTCGCAGTTGGATGGACACCATAGCTAACATTAGCCAGTGAGTATCATTTCCTTTAACCCTTTATTTTTGAATGGGGTTATGAGCTGAGGAGATGCTGCAAGATTTTCTGACAGATTTTAACCACGATTCTAGTTAAAAGAAATCTATTTGTTCCTGAATCTGCAAGTGTGTGAAGAGAAGAGACCCAATCTGAACTCAGTCAATCATTTACATTTTAGAGTAATTGAGCTGAATCTGGATACAGTGGAGTAGTGTGAACTGATCACCGCAGCTAATGAAAAAGAGATGGTGGGATAAAGGAATGGCATCACAAGATGCTGGGAAGTAGCGGGAATATCAAAACAATTACTGATCCAAAACTTTTTTCTTGATGTTTTTTTTTTTCCACGGTCATGCATGTTTGTTTACTTCTCTTCCTCTTCCTTCTTCTTCTTTAATTTTGGTGAGAAACAGAAATTGAAGCATTAAGACCACCAGCTAGTTACCAGCTACCTTTACACTTTACTCTGCATCGTCGCAAGGGTTTGATGCATGCATTTAACTTTAGTGGGTTTGACAAATCATGTAACCTGTGATCCTTCATCAGGTGATTAACATGCAACATTGGAAAGGAAACTTTAGGTAACGATTAATAAACACCACTTTTTAAATAACAGATGATAAAAGGGCAGAAATCAAAGTTCTACTCAAATTGTATTCAAGCTAGTGATAGAAGGGGGGAGGTTGTGTAGTTGTGTTGGATATGTAATCATAGGAATTACTCTTGAAAGTGTTCCTTATGATCTAAGAGATAAGGCTTTCTTTATGGAAATTGATATGTTGTTAATTCCAACTGGTGTTGACTCATATTTAGATGTACATTAGCCGGTTATGCTGGCCTCACTACAGCGTGGGGCTACAGCTATCTAGCTACACAACTTTGTGTAAAATTGATGAGGAATCCTAGTGAGCTTTCCTACTGTTTACTGTGGCTGATAGATGGACTGATGTGGCAGGCAAAACAAAATACAAACACAATGGGCAATGCTTCCAATGTGCATCTATGAAAGTAGACATGTAGACATTTCCTACCTCCCACACCAGATGGATAGATGGGTGGGTGGGTGGGTAGGTAGGTAGATAGGTATGACCGAGGCTGCCAAGATGTTTACAGTTCATTCCATCAGAATGTCCTTGAGGGGAGATATGAACTGCATTGCATGGAGAACCGTTGACATCTCCTCAAGCTTAACAGATCCCGCCAGCGCCCTCAGCAGGTGTTCAGTCTGTGTCCCGATGTAATCAATCTGTCCCCTCTCCTCAGATCGGGCTGAGGTGTCAGGAATCGGTCCATCAAGCCATCTTCTGATGTAACTCCAACATCAAATTACTCATGACCCCGTGGTTTAGTTTTAACTCCGTGCTTAGCGGTTGAGCCAATTTGCCAGGAAGGTTTTTTTTCGAGTCTTCGAAATACTCAAGCCAATCAATAGTATCCCCACTATCAATGTCCAAAAAATAAATAGATTGTCCACATCTTTTAGGCTCAGCACATCTAGGCAAACCACATGCTAGGAGTCCTAGGCATCTTGGACATACCCTAGGGTAAATGTCCCTTCAGGGCAGAGAGGTTCTCCTGGTGGAGTCTTCCCTGTGGGAAAATTTTGTCCAATGTGCTGAGTGACCAGTTAATTATCTCCATATCAAAAAAAGTATCCCAAGAGTATCAGAGCAGGGTGATCAGGAAAGAAAGTCACAAAAAGTCACAAAGACAATAGTGAACAAGAAGCAAGCGGAGAGAGAAGGAGCAGTCAGAAACATGTCTGCATTCTTCAGAGGCAGAGGAAAAGAGGAAAATATATTGTGAAGTATATTTTATCTCTTTTCCAGAGAGTTAATCAAGTTCGAGTTCTTCCCAGAGGCCACCAGGACAGAAGAGGATGTAAAAAAGTATCCCAAATACCCCTGGGGACGAGACATCTACACACTAGAGGGTAAGGTTATTATTTATGCCAGATTTGTAATTTAGCAGTTTGGGGTCCACACACAACCATCAAATATTTTTATTTATACTCATTACTCCTTTAACTAATCAGTGATACATTGAAGAAGCAGGATATATTCCATATTGCTGAGTTTGAACTGAAACATGACATCAGATATGATATTGAAATTAGTCTTGAGGCAAATAACCCATCAGGTTGGAGACAGTTCAATCTTTTTGTCATGTTACTTTACAGGAGCAGTGGACGGTGCTCCATACAGCATGATAACAGACTTCCCCTGGCTGAGGACTCTGAGAGCATCTGATCCTAACAGTTATGCCCGCTATGACTTTGAAGATGATGAAAGCAGTGAGTGCTGTCCGTTCTTTACATCATCGACATGCCCTCTAACTGTGCACAGAACGTAAAAATATTCCTCTTTTTCTTGTAACACTTGTGTTTTAGCAACCATCTATGCTCCGCGGCGCAAAGGGCAACTGTCTGCTGATATCTGCATGGAGACAATTGGAGAGGAGATCTCTGAACACAGGCAGAGCAAAAGAGGAGTGTTTCAGAGAGTGGTGGTCCTCTTTCTTCATCACTGTGATACACCCGGAGAACCTGTGGACGATGACTACATCTAAACGCCAAAGAGCTCTTATGACAGTCTGCTGCAGTGCGCATAGGATGCATAACTCTTGTGTGATATAACTGAGACAGCGTGCTTCAGAAGTTGCAGCCCAGTGCTATGTTGTTACACACTGACATGTTCGAAATGCTTGATGCATTACATAATAAGACTAATAACTCTACCACCATGTTACATATATTTTGAACTTTTACTGAGGTTTTTCTTATTATTTCTTTGCTCTTATTTGTGCAAATTTTGAGGAATGTAAGACCACCCTTGGATCCCAACCCTAACCACCTCAGAAAAAATGTAGCATTCTCCTGCTGAGGCCACTACTGACAGAATAACCAAAGACTCACTATCTGCATGGCTGTTATTTCCAAGCTGCTGATCATGCCAAGCATGCAAGCACATACACATAGTTTCTTTATTCTTCCATGGCCACAGAACTAGTTTTCTATTGGATCATGAATGTTGGTAGCCACTGGGCACTGAACGGTATGTGACCAAGAATGAGATTTGTGATTTCGCTGTTCTTTCTGCTCCAAAAATATCAGTAAAAAAATCTGAAACATTATTTTGGCAAACACATTTCTTAAGAACGATTTCTTAGTTCCATTATGAATCCATGAATCCAATATCATACTGTTGTCAAAGGTGGGAAAAGTAGGACAAATAAATCATGACAGATGTATAATTAGTAGAATTCTGTTTTTTCCCTCTAAATGATCTCATTTTTGGAGGCCCGAACATGCTCAAAAACTTATCACACGTATTAGGCATGTTCGTTCCCCTTAAAAATTTTGCTGAGTTTTAACACACATCAAGAAAAATGACTATAGCGTGCTTGCAGGACCCTCCTCCACAAAACTTTTCATGCCTGACATACTTCATTCAATTGACCTGAAATTCACTGTGTCCATTTGTGCCATAGATAGATAGACACATTCCAAAAGTCTAGAGTTTAAAACTCTACAAGTCCCGATGCCTTGCTTCAACTCTTTTGAATTCAAACCTTGCCATTTTTTTATGTACTTTATGTACCCTATTGATTATAGGGAAATTTAAAGATTTTTTCAAAGATTGCTTTTTGACAGGATACAACTTCTGGATGCAGCTCAGGATCAGGTTTGATAAGGTCAAAGGATGCTTCCTGTGTCTGATTTTGATCTGAACGAATGAGGAAAGTGGGTCCACTGAGCCATGTGGAGAGACAGATGCTTGGCAGGCAGGGCTCAAGTGGCATGGTCAGCTGGGTTTATGTGTGGGTACATAATGCCACTGGCAGGTCTGAGTCAAGCAGCAAGCATAGCAGTGCAGAGCTCCAGCCTGGGGATGATGAGGTCTAGTTTTGGAGCAAGCCTGGCTTTGCCAAAAAGAAAGCCTACTTCACTTTGTCCAGTGGAGGTTGTGAGCCAAGGATGTGTACATTTGGGGATTTTGAGCTGTTACAGGTGTTCTTGAGAAGAGTTTTTCCTCTTGGGAGTGAGCTGTCCCACTCTGCCACGTCGCAGATGAGATCTGTCTCAGAACAGCCTTCAATGCTAACTGGCACAGCAAAGCCAAGGGGGTCATATAAACTGTTGATTACTGACAGCACCCCACGCTTAGTGAAGGGCTTGCCACTAATTCCGACTTGAAACCCAAGTGTTTGGAAAGGTCCCAGCCTAATCCCAACTCCGCTGCATAGGATCGTCATGCAAAACTCCTCCACTTCCAACCATCATAGCATATGGGTACTCCTGAACTGAAGAAGCACACCCACTAGACTGTTGTTCAGGTCTGGCCCTTTAAGCAGTACTTGATTGAGTGACATATGCTGCTATACTGAGTGCCTGAGTCAAAGACTATTATTTTTTTTCCAGGCTTTTGTGGGTGGTAAATCCCAAAGTTAGGGAGATACCAACATTTTTGGCCATGTCTGAGGAGAGGAGCACATTCTACATGGCCTTTGATGATATTCTCCACAAACTCTACATCAGACGTCTCAAACTGGTCCACCAAAGGTGTGGCTGCAGGTTTTTGTTCCAACCAAGAGTCAAAAAGAATGTCATTTTCATTAAATTATTAAAACATGAAGGACTGATATAACATCTTTGATTTTTTTTGTGTGCAAGTGGTATAGACATCCCCACAAAAATTTTTGGAAAACAGTCCTTCCTATTCAAAACAAATGTCAAATGTACACATGTACACAGTAATCACAATGGTAGATGTAACTCCCTTGGCAAATAATGCACCCGTAGCCCACTGCAGAGACTGGTACTCCCTCTGTGTGTTGTGGCAGTACAGGCTTAACAAAGGGCCTGTCACTGTGTGCATTACTCTTGATTACAAAAAGTAACGAGTGTAACAGTAAAAGTGAAAAAATTAACTTGGAGCAAACAAAAACCACTGCTGCTCTGTTGCTGTTGTAATAAATAATATAAAAAAAAGTTTTAAAAAAAAAAAAAGGTAAAAGATCAGGTAAAAGATAAACTACCTTTATAATCCAGGACTGATCTTGCAGATGATCAGCAAGACTGGACTCTTTGTCAAAAAGGCCTCAATCTCATTGTTGATGTTTCAGTGTTTAAGATAATGTAATGAACCTTTATTTATATAAATTAGGTAAGATTAGGAGCTGCCACCACCTTTGTTAATCCGGTCTGGTCCGGCCGTCAGAGGTCAGGAAAAATGTCAGGCCAACACACTTCATACCACAACCTTTATTTGGATAATTATTTAGAATAATAAAAGACTGTTGACCCTTCTCAGACACAACCCCAGCACAGGCAGCGACCCCTCCGCCCAGTTAACGCACTGCAAGTGAAAAACAACATGCAAAAAGGAAGAACCCAACCCACTACACACACAGCCTCAGAGGCTCAAAGGGGACACGGCAGCCGAAAAGGGACCACAGCAAACAGGCAGGTCAAAACCACTCAGTGTAACAGGGGGCGGGGGGAACCCCTGTGACTTAAAAGTTAGCCAAGAGGAGTCCACTGTCTGTCACGATCAAAAAGATAAAATGGAATCCATAAAGAATATAAGTTGCAACCATAACTAAACAAAACAATAACAAATTTAATGTAAAGGTTAAAACACAAGACTTATCCAGTCCGGCTGACAACAACACCCCCGCCTGGAGTCTGGGAATGGATACTTCCGTCACCAGGAGGAACCGGCAGCATGTGCTTGTCTTCACTGCCAGCCGCACTAAAAGCGACGAACAGCACCCTCACACAAAGTGCCACAGCTTCGCCCCATTGACGCCACGGCTAGTCTTCCGTCCACCAGCTCTCATCTAGCTGCTCACTGCCTCCCTTTATTTCCTCTCAACTCCCTGTTTGCATCCTCTCACAGGTGACAATCATCAGCAATCAACCCAGCGCAGCAGGCCTCCACCCCACCTCCTAGTCATGTCATGGACAAACCCCCTTTCACTACACTAAGATAGAACTTTATTAATTCCAGCGGGAAATTCTTTTGTCAGAGGTTACATGTCGAGGTATACGATTATAAATATATATACAAAAAAGCCAACAAAAAACCCCAACAATCAGAGCAGTGTTAGTGAGCAGTAGCAAAGATGACTTTAAACTATGTATATATTGCATAGAGGATAATGTAGAGATAAATGTACAACAGTGAATAGTATGACCATTATTTGTTCTACCGGCTCTCCTCCCTACAGAAAGGGACCACAGGCAGGAAGGACCTCCTGTGATGTTCTGTTGTGCTTTATGGTAGTCTTAGTCTATGACTGTCTTTTCAACAGAATTGGACATTTTTACCCTTTTCCCCACCTTCGGCTGGCTCATGAGTATTTCCACATTTTATTTCAGTACTTAAATTGAATTTATTAGACTTGGTAGACCTTTAGATGGGATGTATGTTGTCTTGAGGCATTTATTACAGAATTGATTTATGTGTGATTTGGAGGAGATTTTTGGGAGGATAATTTAGATGATGTTTGACATTTATTCATTTTTCCAAAATTGTGAATGATTTTCAATTGAGTTCATTTTATAACAGAATTGGATAATTTTAATTATTGTGGATTTTTATTATTTCCTTACATTTTATATGATTTGATACGATTGATTTGATTATATTTTTGCATTTGATTCTTTGAGATTATTGCCATGCTTAATGCTGAAACCTGCACTTAAAAGAGTAATAAAAATTTTAAAATTAAGAAGATTTTTAGTGATATTTCCCGTTTTAAGGTACACACTGTCTCATACCAGTAAAACCCTAGGTGAAGGATTTTAATCATTTTAACTTTTTTTTGATTATTTTGTGCATTCACCACCTAGCTCTATTGGTCACACTGGTTTATTTAGTCCACTTATAACTATATTGCATATGTCCCTAGGGCTTGCTTTTCCTAGCCTTTGAATTTTAACCTAGCATTTACAGAGTGCACAGATCCATTAGGGGTGAGCCACAACAACTTGCAGGACTCACCACCAGGCCCCTGCTGCAGGTAGCCTCCTTGCTTGCCGGCACTGGTGCGTGAGAGGTAGCGGGGCAGACGTCAGGATTTTAAGGTGGTTAGCGGCCAGGCGAGTTACCCCGACATCAGCTTAAGTAGTGCTCCTTATTCCTAGCTTCAGTGAGGGGGCTTAGGATTCAACTGTTAGGGTAATACTCTGCAGTCGGAGGAGCCATAACCCTTTTTAAACAGAGAGCTGATCACAACATCTTCCCGGGATCTAACCGAATGAATCGGCAGTGGCCGTACAGGCTGTAGGCTCACACTCAGTCAGACACCCCCAGGGAACTGTGGTTACATGTGTAGCTTACCACTGTGTGAATGTGGTGTGTATGAATAATGGATTTCAATGTATAGTGCTCTGTGCCCAGAAAAGCGCTATATAAGACCTGTGTATTATTATTATTAATGCACAAATAGCCTATTGACAATCAGCTCCAGATGGTGAAGTGTTGTTTACTACTAATTTACTAACAATTGTAAAAAACTAAGCTCTGACAAAAGTTGTATTTCCTTCTCTGGGGTTTGGGGACTAGCTTAGATATTTTAGTCTCTGTTCAGAATTTCCTATACATAATACATCATTTCACCTCCTCGTATTATATGAAAACGTCTTTCACACCACCTGTCCTCTCTGTCTAAAATGTGAACGTCGTTATCTTCAAAGGAGTGTCGTGGTTTGCATGTCTTGTCCTTCTTTCCTCTGTCATCCTTCTGAGTGGTTGTTTAGTTTCAGCACTTTACAGGTCAGAGCGTTCCTTGCTGCACTGGTCTGCATATGATGTCATTTTGCTTCTCTGTGGTGTTCTCTTTCCTTCTTTCCTGTTGAGGTGGTGGGCATAGTTTCTGCTCTGAGCTGCAGGGTTCTCCTCCTCAATGTGTACCATGCCGTCCAAAAGGCCAGATTATTGTCTCTGGTGTCCTCCCAAATGAACTTAATGCTGTGGTCTACTGTATTGATGTGCTCTGAGAACTGTTCCACCTCATGGGTCTTGATTTTTACCCATCCACATACCTAAACTGGTGAATGAGAGTGGTTCCAGAAAAAGAACTCAACACAATTGGACACACATGTGACTGTAAAACAGGTCACATATGTGTTTCTGGGCAGAGGTTGAATCCATAGGTGTTTTATCTGTATACAGATAAAGAAGGAGGTGACACTGAATGAGACCATTGTGTCATCTGGGTTCTCTCCTGTGAGCTGTGGCTGTGGCATTGGGTGTTTCCAACCAAGAGTGAAAATAGGCCTTATTGTTTGTAACTGAGTTTATGCTACTGATGATTGGTCTGAGGTGGGGATTCCTTGAACAGTGCTGACTAAATGCTAATTTCTTGTTCCCACACAGATTTAACCTTAACCAGAAACCTTAGTATTTACTTGGGGACAAAACACTTGTGGTCCGTGTGTGTGTGTTAACCTGCATGCACCATATCTACATACAATATGGCTGTGTTTGCATCTGATTAAAGAATGAATAATGTGCTCTGTTGCATGCCTGCTGTGTCGCTGTAAGGCCAAATAATCTTTCTTCAATTAGACCATACGGGGCCTCTCTGGTGCTGTGGAAGAAGAGCAGAATGTGTTCAGGATAAGGCCAATTAGCTGTCTAATTCTCCAGATTTCAGCTGTAAGCACCTTCAAGAGTAAACACAGCTGAATGTACTTGATGTAAATGTAGCTGTCAAGTCTTTGTGTATGGAGTGTTTGTACACGCATGTGCAGAGCTAGTAATTTTCCAATGAAGCTATGATGAATACATGAATGTAAGTTTTTATATTATCTTGGTCCAACTTTCCTAGACAAGCTTATTTCTGTTCTCACATTCTCTCATATTTAGTTTTGAATTAGAATTTAGATACTGGGAAATGTTTGTGGAATATTTCATATGCATACTTATTGCCAATCACTTGAATTTTGTTTTCACAGTTAGAATTATGCTGTGCAAACCCAGTTTGCTATATTTTAAAGGACAGATTTGCAGATTTGTACCCTGATCAGCCACATTGTTCACTGGCCAGTGAAGTGAATAACACTGATTATCTGGTTACCATGGCACCTTGTCACTGGGTGGGATTTAGTAGGAAACTAATGAGTTTTTCATCCTCAAAGCTGTTGTGCTACAAACAGGAAAATGGCTGCAAGGATGTCAGTTACTTTCAAAAGGACTGAATGTTGCCTGGATCAGATTTTCATTTCTAACTATTTTTTACACTAGAGGGCAGCAAGGCACCACATTTTGCTCATTGACTGTGTCCAGGAGTGCATGTGTGCCCATGTGTCCCTTCTGTATATGTTGCAGCAGCGGAAAGCCATCTCTGTTTTGTTGTGTAACTTTTTTTTGAAAAGAGTAATGAAATGACGCCCTAAGTACACAAATACTCAGGGTTCCTACTGTACTTCAAAACATATGCCTCATGTGCTTAATGTTTGTGAATACAGGGTATATGCTGACAACGTTTCCCTGTCAAAACACTCCCTCCTCACTCAGACTGAACATGGCTGCCTACAGGAGTAAAAAGAAAATTCTCTGCTTTAATTATAGGAGTCAGGTTTCCTGACATTTATATGTACCTGATATTAACACTGACAAAAGTGTCATTGTCTGGGTGTTTATTTCCCCATACTTCAACATCATGTGCTTTGTTAAGGAGCGGCAAGCCGCGACAAAACTGAGGATCCAATGCAGAGTCTTCTGAACTATTTATTCAAGAAAAGAAAACAAAAAACCCACCAGGGACTTCCCTGGGGAACAAGGAAAATAAATGTTCAGTGTCTTTTCACAATAAACAACAAAAAGCATCCACGAGGGAGATCAGGTGAATTCTTAAACAAACAAAAGGCATCCACAAGGGAGATCAGGAACAACAACGACGTTGGCACGCTGGAGGGTAACACAAAGGAGGGAGGCCAGAGCTGGAGTCCTACGAAACGAAAAGAGTTTTAGAATTTCGGAGGACAATTTCAAACACACTATAGAGCTAGTACCAGGCAGGTAAGCTGAAGAACCGGCGAATAGTGAAGGCAAGAGGATCCCTTAAAAGGAGTCTGCCTGACAGCCTGATGAAGAACAGGTGAGGTGTGAACACAGGTGATATGCTCTGCTCTGACACTCCACCCCTCCAGCGTGCCTGAGGAAAGAGAGAGAGAGAGAGAGAGAGAACAGAAAAAACAAAAACAAAACAACAGCCGCCAAGGCCGCATCCTAACACTTTGTCTGCATTTGGATCGCTTTTTTAACTGTGCACCATAAAAACTTCACAGAAGAATGGCACAGCACAGGGGAGCCACCTCCACAGGACAAGACTTAGTAGTTCATTCACCTCAAAGAAAAGGGACACAATATTCACATTTTAGACAGAGGGGACAGGTGGTATGAAAGAGGAATCTAAGAAGTAATAATAATAATAATAATAATAATAATAATAACTTTATTTGTATAGCACTTTTTTAAACAATGGTTCCAAAGTGCTTTACATCATTAAAAGAAAGTAAAATAAATAAAACATCACATGCATAAAAAATAG
>JAVQJX010012155.1:0-13434 GCA_036025115.1 Ambassis agassizii | reverse complement strand
CTTTTCTCATTTTACGGTGGAATTAAGCCAAAATAATAGAACTGCAGTTCCTTAAATGGCCACTTGAGGGTTGCTTCAATAAGGACTCCCATGTCAAACCTTACAGCAGCTTACAGGCTGGTACACACAGGATATCACTGATAGCTTATGCTAACAGCGAGTCAAAATATAACTACAGGTTTTGTACTGCTGAATAACAAACGTCAACTCCAACTTCATTTCTGAAGCTCGATGGATGATAAGTTCATATCACACCATAATAATTACAGCACTATCAGTGATGCAGAACACTGCAGTGATAAGAAGACTGTTTTTACTTCACTATCAGAGGAGCCCCTGTTCTCCAACAAAGCCGTTGCGTGCCAGAGCTGGCAAAGCTACAAGAGTTTGGGTCCCTAATGCTGTTGGTACTTAAGACTGGGATTAGCACTTAAACTAAAGAGAAGATCAGACGGCTATGAGGAGATATCAGTTTGTCTTTTGTGTTTTTCCAAAATTTCTCCATCTTACCTAACCTTTCATCCACCTATCTCTGTTGTTGTCGTTGCTTTTATGTGTTTATATGAAAGGAAACTTTTGGATTTCTTTGACCTCCCCAGCATGTTTGTGTGTGTTCATCAGCCATGCATGTAGATGGGTGAGGAGTTTAAGTCCCTCCTGTGCCACCCCCCAAAGCTAAATCCTTTAATCTGCTCTCGGACACGTCTGGAGGGCAAAACAAACAAATAGGATCCCCCTCCTACTCCTCCTCTTCTTCTTCATCCTCCCCTCTACCACCAAGTCCACACACACACACACACACACACACACACACACACACACACACAGATCCCCCCTGAGGCTGCCCTCCCCTCACAACCCCATCACTGAACATGACATCAGTGGAAGGAAAGGGTGACTTTGACCCTCTCAAGGTTAATGAAGGGAGGTTGTGACTGTAGGGATGATTCAAATCACAACGGTGAACATCTTAGAAAAATCCTCAAGCTTATAACAAAGATCGAACATTCTCCCTAATGTCTCTTTTTTTTTGTGTAAATATTTCTGCATGCCTTTCATCAACCGTAGTCTGATATGATTCTAATTTACAGATTTAATCTGGTATTAAATGCAGACATAGACCTATGGATGATCTTCACATGGTTAAATAAATGGACACCTGGCTAACCAGCAGGTTTGGGGGATCCCAAATTCATTTCTATCCTCTATTTTATCAGAAAATGTCCATATTGCTTTTCCATGTGTCCAAAAGTCTAATTAGATCTGCACATGTTTTTCTCTGTGCTGTGTAAATGATGTTTTTCTGCCATTAAACTGAAAGTGCGTATCTGTGGGGGGTCCGGCAGAGGTCAATGTTGAGGTCAGAGGATCAGACGCAGTTGTGAACAGCAGCTGCTCCATCAGCTGATGACCTTGAGAGAAAAAGAAAAAAGCCCGGCAGATCTCACTCCAAGTTAAATCTTGATAGACGCAGACAAGCAGCGAGCCAAAGCATCATTTTTAGGCCAGCATAAAAATGTGTATCTATTTATGTGCCTCCTTGTCTGCACTCAATCCGGCCTCTCCCTCTCCTGCCTATAAAACAACCTTATTACCTTTAAATAAAAACCATTTTCCTGTCTTTTCTCTTCTTTCTTTCCGTTCATTTTTAGCCTCTCGCTCCTTCGCTGCGGGTTACCTCTGACTCCTCACTGGGTGGGAGCTGCCATGCGCCAAAACAGTGATGTCACCGTTGTTATTTTCAAGAGGGGTGAGCTCATTGGCTGAAACCACAAAGGAGCTGGCATCCAAGTGTCAGGGAACCAGTGGCCTGACGCTGGCCTTCACTTGGATTACATGTGTGGAAAAGGACGTTGTAATCGCTCTCAATCGATTTATCTATCGTTCTATCTTTCTATAAATAAATAAGAGGTCATAAAATAAGTAGGAATTTATTAAGAGAGAAAAAGAATTTGGAAACACACACAGCAAGACCGCAACGAGAATAAATAAAATGGTTTAGAGTCTGACTCAAAAAGGCCTGAAGCAGGAGATACGGGAGCTCATAGGCCAGCAGCCACATGCTAGTTGACCATGACACGGAAAGAGTGACACAGCCATGCAAGACGTGCCAGAGGACTGATAAAACCGAAAACTGCCTCCAGTATGAGTCCAGCTTGAAGTCACTGCTCCACCAGTTCATATTAGCTTTTATGGCTGAAGCATTTTGTGCAGCAGAATTAAAGAAAACGAGGACAAAAGTACTCTACTGGAGGGGTGGACAGGTTGGTAAAACTCAAGGTTGTGCCAAATACAGGGCGGTGGAGGTGGACCACGAGTGGAGCTAAGCTAGTAAACGTGTTTCTCTCTTAGGTAAAGATACACATTTTGATATGAAGACTAATGGAAGCTGGAAGCACCTTCAAGTGGCCGCATAAGGAACTGCAACTTTTGCCTTCATTCCTCCGTCCTGGAGGTCAGCAGACATGACATTATATGGTATTTTTGCATGACAGTTTAACTCTTCTCAACCCTCAATAGCAAAAAAAAAAGTGCATTAGTTGTTAGCATAGAGTTCTTATCTGCCACTTACACCACCGACGTTTAGTTATTAATGTGGTTAAAACATATTAAAATGTATTTTTCTTATGGAACAGAAGGTACCGCAGGTGCACTTACAGAAAAGGTTATTTTCTACTTTCTGTCTGGTTAAGGAGGTGTGTGTGTGTGTGTGTGTGTGTGTGTGTGTGTGTGTGTGTGTGTGTGTGTGTGTGTGTGTGTGTGTGTGTGTGTGTGTGTGTGTGTGTGTGTGTCTATGACTGGCCCCACATCTGTGTGCCAGTCAGTCAATCTGTAGATATGTTTGCCAGTCTGTGTGTTTGTGAGGGTCAGTCTGGGCAACAGTCCAGATTGCTAAGAAGAAAAGGAGTGAGTTTCACCACAGGAGGTGGGTCTGGGCACCGCGCCAATCACAAACACACACAGAGAGAGGAACACAGCCCGAGGCAGCAGCACTGTGCTGTTGATGCCTGCAGGCAGGCCTGACCACTCACTGCCCCCACAGACACTGTGAGGACGACACAGGGAGGGAAGAACTGTGGCAGAGAGCAGAGAGAGGACATGCTGCTGATAAGGTGGAGGCGGAGGCGGAGGGAGACACGGAAACAGAGGCTGATAAATGATAGATGGAGGAAAAAAAGAAAGAGAAAGACAGACAGAATGAGGTGTCAGAGGAGAAAGAACATTTCGGGGGAAAAAAAAAGATGGCAGCAAACAAATGGAAAGAACGGAAGAAGGATGATTGGGTGATTCTTAGTCGATGTGTTTCGTTGTTGAAGGTGAAGTGACGGGTCCAGATATGTGGAAAGAGAAAGAGAGAGAGAGAGAGAAAAAGAGAAGACAGAAGAGATAGAGAAAGGACGGGAAAAGCAGTGGAAAGAGGAAAGAGGGCGACAGACACAAACAAGAGCTGCAGGGACAGTGGAAAAGGGATAAGATAAAGGAGTGCAGGCAGGAAAGCGTCTGCGTGCAGAGAGGAACTGAGAGGTGGCAAATTAAAGCAGGAAATGGGAAAAGAGTGGAAAATAACATCACTCATTAGATTCAAGGGTACGTCTCAATTCATGTTCATCTTCTGTTCCTGTAGTAGCAGGTGGAGACCTTAGAGTGAATATTGGATTTAAAGCGCAAACATGATGGAAATTATGATTTGTGAGCAGTACATTTGGTTGATATTAACATACTTCAGACAGGACACGTGGTTATGCTTTCACTGGACAGCCGAGAAGACACATCTGGCCAGGGGAGAGGAGTAATCCGACCATGTGGCTGACGGACAAAAGGCCACTTAAGGTCCTCCGAAATGGAGGTGGAGGGTTGGTCTTCACTTTTCACTTGTGATTTCACATAAAAAGCCGTTTGTCCTTTAGAACTGTAGATACTGTAGATGTGACCACAGGTGGGCGCCAAGTGCAGGTCCGTTTAAATGGCCTGGAAGTCCGTTGTTATCATGAAAACAAAGACTGTGTGCTCTGGAACAAGACAGTACGTGTACTTTGGGCTTACATGCTTTGTAAGTTTGATCAGATTTGGCCCATTCTCTACAATTTTTGGAGGAATGTTTTCAGAAAAAATAGAGAGAGAGAAAGATGCTCGAGAAAGGATGTTTGAACTCCTGACAAGGTCACTGCTGTTGCCTTAAGAGCTCTGGGTGGCAAGCTTTTGTTTAGTTGTTGCTCTGGCTGCTTTCACTCGTTTTTTTTTTTTCCTTTAGTACAAAATAAAAATAGCAGAGAGAGAGAGAGAGGAACGAAGACAGGCGAGCTGACAGAGAGAGAGAGAGAGACAGAAAGAAAAAGTGAGACAGAAAAGAGAGAAAGAAAGAACGTCTGTGTTGGTGCCAGAGTGAGGTATAAGGTTTCCTGAGACTTGTTTTCATGACTTAGCCGTTCTATAAGCCTTCTATCCACTTTCCTTGATACACACACACACATACATATACACACACACACTCCTCGCCTCGCCTCAAATCACACTACATATCGCAGGAGATAGAGGCTTTTGGAAAACTGAGCCCAGTTCCCTTGGGCTATTCCCAAACCCGCACTCCGGTTACACCACCACGTTCCAGAGTGCAGCTCCTCCAGTGCTGGGCTGAGTTTACTTAGGCAGACGACTCTCTCCTCAAAAACGCTGTACAATCACCCCCAGAGAACTTAATCTCTGTTATTGGAACTCTGCTCCTATCAGTCCCCTTCCATCTAAATATTATTGGAGGCAGTGATAATAAAAAGTTGCAATAAATATGTGAAATAACATGGAGGGTGCACGTCCTAACATTTGAAATGAACGTGATAATATGAGAAGTGTGCATGTGTGACCACTGCTTAAGAAATGCATCTATATCAATTAAAAAGTCATTGTGAAGGTGCTCTGTCTTATACTTTGGAGTGTTTCATCTCGAAGCCATTAAAAGGCCCATCAGGCCAGCCGTCATGTTAAATTGCCTGTGTTGATCTGATTGCTCGCTTCAATAGATGGCTGCGAGTCAAAAAGATGCATCATCTTTATGCAGCTTTCACGTGATTTTGGTGAACACACACCAGTGTACTGCAGGGAAATAAGCAGGATTTTGTGGAGGAATGTCCTGCCCTGTATCAGATTTTTTTTATTTATTTTACAATATTTAATCCATCACAAACTTGCCACTACAGCTAAAAATATCACAGTAGGTGTTTTTGGTTTGTGTATAAAGTGCCTGTTGCCACCTCTGAATCTCAGCATTGCCATTCCCCTTTTGGTTTCACTCTAAACTAAACAAAAGAACACAAACTCAGAACAGGAAATATAGAGGAATGGACTCATACTGAGAGGTCATACGTCCTGCAGTGGAAAAACACCAAAAGACCTGCGAGGCCTTTCTGTTCTCCTTCCTCCCACATACCAAAGACATATACATGTCAGGTATATGTCTAATTTGGCTGTAGGTGTGAGGGGTTGTTTGGCCCTGCAATAAACTGGCAACCTGTCCACGGATCAGCTCCGACCTCCCCTGTTAGCCTGGGGTCAGAAAAATGGATGGATGGATTTTAAATTGTGCTTTCTGAAATGTGTAACGTTATTATCACTCACAGGATAAGGGCCATCATTGCAACAATGCGATCTATGTGGCATTAAACTCCTTAATTATCCTTTAAAATAAAGTAAATAAAGCTAATGTAGCTAACCACCATACTTGTACAGAAACGTTTGGGGTAATAACGTTCAGTCCCTGATGTCTGTGGTGTGTGTGATATGTTCCACACGGCATACTGTAGGTAGACAGACAGCACTGAGCAGCATGTGCACATTAGGAATCCAGAAGCCACAAGTACAAGTTGGTTTTCCTTCTCTCTTGTCTCTCCCCCCCCCCTTTCTCCCCCCTCCCGAGCCAAACCACTCTTTCTGATACCTCAGCCTCTGTCCAAATGATTCATTCAACCATCCACCCACTAAAGAAACACTGAAACAAAGAGCGAACGCAACATAAAACAGCCATATACTTTTCCGACCACATGCCTTTTGCAAAAACCCACACGCACACAGTCTGTAAGTTTCGCGCACTCGTTGGTTGGCGTGCCCACAATATAACATGAAAAAAGAGACCCATATTTACTCATCCAGATAGGGATCAAATACACACAAATGACACCATATTCCACCATCATTCCATCTCCATCCGCATGCACCGTCTTTTCCTGCAACAAAATCCAAAGGAAACACCGATTCCCACTTCCAGTCCCGACCTGAGGTGACAAAATCCCTCTGCACCACCCCCCCCCCCCCCCCCCCCAATCCTGCTCTAATAAAGGGCTGCGTTCCAACACAAATCATCCAACCTTGTCCTTAATGACAGGGTAGAGCTAAGTGATGCCAGGGGGCAGGAGAGCTGGAGGTACTTTGGTCTGGGATGCTGCCCGTTTCGGATTCCTCCCTGAAACATGTGGTTTGTTTCTCTCTCTGAATGGAGCTCAGACAGGGGGATGGATGGATGAGGAGAGCAGGGAGCAGGGTAAAAGGGAGACCACAAAGTAAGCTCATAGCCCAAAGGGAGAGATCATTTGTAGCTCAGGTGGGATATGATTCTGCTTTCATCTCCGGGTTGCTTTCTTCTGTGGATGGCATTAAATAGGAGAAATATACCCTTTGGATAGAATATGAGGATGAGGTTTACGCATGCAATTCAATCGTTTTTGCAAATTTCCTACTGACATCAGGGCATATGGGTGCTATTTAATCCTGTGGTTAGGTTTAGGGTTATGCACATGACATGACCATGGTTTATTTTTGAACCTCTGTTGCACGTAAAGGCGAATAAATGAAGGAAATAATGAAGTTCTTCGGCAGTTGTGGAAAGAAAATCCTTTCCAAGGCTTTAGAATGCAGTAATAAGATTTCCACAATCTTAAAAATTTATTAAGCTGTCATCAACAGCTTTAATATCGTGAAATAACAACAAGCAAGTTGAATTTTTTTTTGAGTTTTTGGAGGATAAAGCAAGTGGTATCTAAGAGCAGAAAGTTTCAAAAGGTCAGAAATGAAATCATAAGAAAGTGTCAAGTCATTTAGAACAAGTTTGGAGAAGCAAAGTCAGACAGTAGAAAGTCTGAAGAATGAAAAATTACAAGCCAAGTCACCAGCAAGAAGCACTTTTTCTCATTTTGCAAGGACAAGTCTGTGCAATTTGTTGGTAAAAAATTTGTTACTTATTTGTTGGCATGCCGAAGTAACAGCTGCTTGTAGAGCAACACACACGTTCTCTTGTACAGGAATCAAAAACACAGTTGTCCCAAAACACACACTGGCTACGAGGTAAATGCGTTGACCAGATACTGTAGATTCCCGGCATGGACAGAAATACAGATTAGCAGTCTTACTAATCGTCAGGACGATCGGGTTGCGTCAAATCTGCTGTAGCGCTCAGAGGGATCTGGGTCCCTGTTTGATATTAGCCACATGTGCCTGGTGCCGTGCTGTAAACCTGTCATTGTTCTAGGTCAGCTCCCCAAGGATGTCCTTAAGGCCCACCACACACACACACACACACACACACAGATACAGATACAAATACACACACTGAAGAAGGATTCCTCCTCCTCCACTTTAAGCAGGGAACGGGCCAAAAGCAGACAGCCTGTGTTCCGTCAAGGCGTCCAAAATTCCATGACTTTCCCAGAATTCCCGTACGGAGCCAAGTCATATATTCTGTTGTCATCCGCAAGGCTCTAATGAAAACCCACGGGGAACACAGAGGCAGATCTCATCTGCTCACCCACACGCCATTTACATTAAAAATAAAAAATACTCTCCAAAGATGACTCACCACACTGGATTCACTCATTATCTATTAAACCTATTCAATTCTGCACAGCAGCCGGTATTCCATAGGACACGTATTGAATTAATTAGCTCTGTGTGTAAACCACTAATAACAAGATACAGTCAGCTGAATGAAAATAGCAGGATATTGTGAACATTTTCAACACAGTGAGTCATTCAGTCCTGTGGCATGCTGCGTCCAACTAAAACCAGCCTCACTATGTCATATTAGACTGTAATGTTACATTTTTTATCAATCTTTATTGCATTACATGCTGTTAAACTGCTCATTCTTTCTGTATTGTTCACATTATAATCTTTAAATGCTGTCTCGGGGTTAGACTGTTTATTTTGATGAAGTCCCGCAGACTAAAGGGGAATAAAGGAGCATGCCAGGAAATATGAATGAAAACTGGCCCACCGCGTATTTAAAAAAGCGGTTTAAAAGAGCTTTCCATAGTTTTTTTTTATGTAAGCGATGGCTTTGATAGGCTGCAGACTTATTTTCACAAATGAATGTGTCAAGTATTAAGGTGCCTTATAAATCACTCTCGCTCTCCTTCCTCTCTTCTCTTTTCTTAGCCCTTCTGAGAGGTCTGGAGGAACAGCATGATTGCTTACAGCTCTGGCCCTCTTTGTCAGTAACCCTGCCTAAATCAACAGTCGTCCTGCTGTTTTAGTGCACAAGAAATTTTGAAGATTATAATGGGACTGTAAAACGGAAACCTGCTACGCTCCATGATTGACGGCCCATAGGCCCTGCACATGCGCAGGCTGCGTGTGTGCTGTAATGGTGTGTTTTTAGGGTGGTTGACAATAATATTTCATGGCAGTGTGTGTGGCTGTCTGTTAATCAGATAGTTAAATGCAATTGTGGTTTTCTATGTTTTGCTTCTACATAATCAATGGAACTTAGGACAACACGTAAGGAAGAAAAGATGGCCTCCGTGACGATGAGGTCTGTCCGTAACAAAGATTTTCCTCTACTTAAAAAAAAAGAAAGATATATTAAAGAGGAGGAAATATTAACGTTTTTTTTCCAACCTTAAACTCCAACTAATTGCTTAAACATTTCCTCCACAGATCCATATGTAGACAGGAGCCAAGCGACAGACTTTTGGCACATGTTGAGCCACATTTGAGAATTTCCTACTTACCTCACTCAGAGGTGTTCAATCACTGGCTGCTGTGAAGAAAGAAGACTCCGTTAATGGTAGATATTCTTTGCAAACATTTACATAAAACGTAGCTTCTAGCCTTGTAAAAGTGATGTAAATTATATTCAAGACAGGTGTTTTGGGGTCCTCCGTAACTTCACTGTCTGGCTTTAAAGACTGATGCAGGTGACTCACAAGATCTGATGTACACTTCAGGACGTACATCAGTGTTCCTTCATCTTAAAGTCAAGGAAGAATCAAAACCTGAAGGACTCACCAAAAACATGACTCCATGATGCTTCGTCTATACTTGGTGTTGTCAAAGCAACCAAAGCACAAAGAAGGGTTTTTGTACATGAGCTCAAATAACCAAGGCGTTTACATCTATGTACTGTTGTGTAGGCACTGATCTACTGTGGCAGACTTGAAAAAAGTAATAAAACAAATACCTGTGGCTCAAAAAAACAAAACATCCATTCACTATCCTCCATCTCCTCCCCTACACCGGGCCCTCCGCACTCCTCACTGTTCCTAGTAGACTTTTGAAGGGGGCATCCTTATCAGGTATCCAAACTACCTCAACTGGCTCTTCATAATATGGGAGGACATCTGAGTTTCTTTCAAATTTTGAAACTTTCCACCTGCTCTGGAAAAGTACGCCAAACCAAAAAATGTCATTACGCAACATTCAGAACCATACAAAAGGTATTTTTAGTAAGTTTATCATGATTTATCCAAGAGGAGGTTTAAATATGTATAGTGTGAACATAAGTAATGGATAGTCTGATTATCATTTGTCATGATTTGTCTATGACTTATTTTAGCATAGCTAGAAACACTCAAAACAGAACAGACTGCTGAGGACGAGAAGTAATGTGCAGTTGAAATCCATAACAAGATGTTAAGCTAATGACAGACTTTGAGAGGCAAAAACCAAATAACATGTTTTCACACGTGCAGTTCTTGGTGCCCAAATGGCTGCACAGCCTGTTTATAACTGAAATATATTTCAGTATGAGTCAGGATTACACCAACAAACAAGAAGGAAAGAGGAGACGATCCGTCATTGCATCATCCGTCATATACCGTTGGCTCTTTATGCAGCAATGAACTGTAATGCCTTCACGACTGGGCAATGGCAAAACAAACCATAATTATCTATTTGTGGTTTTGCTAAAAAAAAAAAAAAAAAACTAATACAAAAGCACACACACATTGTTTGGAGTTCCAGTAAGTTCCACCGTTCAGTGAGGCAGTTTGCCTCGCCGGCCTGCTGCGAGCCTGGCCGCTGCCTTTTTCCTAGACATTGCTTCACAGTTCCACTATCTGTTTCCACAGCCGCACGCCTGCTGACCCAAGAATGTGGACAGCACTCCCGTACATTGTTTTACAGGGCTAAGCAGTGAGATGTGAAATGCTGCTTATTTTGTGAGACGTTTGTGTTAAATTTGTTTTTTGAATGAGAATCTGGGACATCTTTGGGAGATTATGGACATAGCATAAATGATTTGCACCATGTTGCACAATGCACATTTTGAAAACAGCGTATTGTGTCAGGGTGGGTTTAGAATAGACTTCAGATCAGATGCTGTTATGTCACATGCACATCTATTTCTTGGAACTTTTTGACCATATCCGACCAGTTTGTTTACTTGCACTTACACATTGACTGTTTCCTCACAGTGTCTGTAATCAGCTCACGGTTGTTTGCAGGTCTGCAAGACTTAGTGTGGTTACATCTTCCTTCAAATGAAAGGTGCATCATATAACAGAAGTACTGCAGAGGCAATATTATATGAAGGAGGCAAAGATGATCCATAAATCTGGAAGTTATTCATTTGCCTGTAAATTTAAAAATGAACAGAAATCAATTAAAATGTTTCATTCTAAAGGTCTCAGTGCTGCAGTTCTTATTTTTCTGTTTTCACAACTCCACAGCCTGTCTGTCGACCCTTGTTGTTCCCATGGCAATTAGATAAAAACCTGCGCCAATTATCCGCTGCTCTTCAACACACACGCTGAACAATCTGCTCAAAGCGCCATTGCCACCACTTTCCAACCCTCCTCAATAGACAAGAGAGATTTGTGTGATGGGTTAATAGTGGGATAGTAAAAGTGCTGCGGAGGCGACGCTGTTGAGTTCGCGTTGGTTTATGGTGCATCGTGACCCTTTTCGGATGTTTTATAGAGATGGGTGTCTATCTACATATTCTGCTGAATAGGGTGAGAGTGCCACATAAAGCAGACCAGACAACACAGAGCCATAAAAACCTGGTGCAGACATGAGGAGCAGGTCTGAAATGAAACGTCACAGCGTCACACTGATTCATGAAGAGCCCAGACTAAAGAGCTGAGGGCTAATGCTGCACAACCTGTTACACACCACCAGCATAAGTAACACAGATCGAGTGTCTTTTCTATTCTGTGTGTAGGTGACGCGTCCCCTCAAGAATGTGGTTCTCTTCCTCTTGCCGTTCGCTTCAATTTCCCCTCTGGTTGCTTACTTCACTCACACAGCGGAGGAGCTGTCGCTTGAGGAATCTGGAAAACACCAGCAGGGAATGAGAGGAATTTCTGCTTTTCGTTTCTCCTTAACCACCCCCTCACCCCTTGCTCTCTTTACTTTGGACGCCTCTGCACAGCCCGGGCTCTTGAGTTTTCTCTTGTTTCTGAATGCAGCCCAACAATAACAACTTCTCATAAACAATGGGGCTTGTTGATTGGGGGGTTTGTGAAGGAGAGTGGCCATTGCTGGCCTGTGCAGTCAGTTTTGCTGGCGCTGGGGCCCATGGACAGTCCTAAAAGCCCGAAAGTACAGGCTACGTCGAGGACCGTGAAAGATTTAAGGGCAACTTTAAAAATGCTCCATCTCTGAAGGACCATAAACACATGCTTTAGTTCTTTCTTAATCCATCTTTTCTCCAAAAGGACTTTGATGGACCAAATTCTGAAAGGGGATGCTGGTCAATGTCAGGAAACCACAAAAGTACAGGGGAAAAAAAATGGTAGTTTTGGAATTCTGTGCTTTTACAGCACCCGTGGCCTCGTAAAGGGAGTCTGGATCACATCGGGTAGGATTTTAAACAAGACGATCGTGGTGTTTTGCCCCTTCCATTTCAGCCTATGGGCAGAAAACAGTCTTTTAAACATCCGAAACAATAGTTAAAACCCAGAGCCTGTGACAGGGAAATGATAATACAGAGTGATGTGTCCTGGAATAACTCCGTTTCCATTCTGGAAGATGATACGGCACATTACCGGACATTGTCCCTCATCTGCTGAACCAATTTAATGACTCTCACATCAAGCAAATCAAAATAAAATGTCAGAATCAATTCATGTGAATGAGATGGGTAAACAAACCACAATGTTTTATTGTAATTTCCTACAGACTGCATACCAGAGAAAAGACTTACAAAATACAAAGGTTTTTCCAAACTATGTGAGATGCACAAACAAAACAACAAAGTGCAGTGCAGCTACAGCAGACAGACATGGTGCGCCCCCATGTGGACAAAGAAGGATCAGCATCAGTGTGACCCCACCATAAGAAGCAGTGCTTAGGTATTTAAAACTTTATTAAAGGTCAAAAATCATAATAAACACATCCTCCAGTCACTCATCATTCAAAAGTCTTCATCAGCATCAGTGTCAGGAATTGCAGGAAGGCCGCGTATCAATGGACATTATTTGCTTGCAGGCTTGAATGGATCAGACCACACTTTAACACCTGTGCATAAAAAAATGTGTACATTATAAAAACTGAGTAACTCTTCTCACCTGATTTGTTTTAATCAACAAGAACACGGTAAACCATACCGTTCCTACTAGACAGAGATGCATAGATGAATACTTTATTGATATTTATTGGTGAGTGGCAGCAGTTAAACAGTACTCTTACCTGCAGGCTGCACATCTGGCTGGTGGATTCCTGCCCGGTTCACCTTCTGGACTGCTCCTGTCAAGAAGAAGAGCATCACATTAATTAATTAAAGATATGAATACTTCCTTTACAATGCTGTTCACACTCTCCAGCAGCAGCACCAGTTCACGCCAAACCCGAGACCTATTGATCCATATGGGAAACAAAGACTTGATCATGTGACCGTGCTGCCCATCACAGTGAACGCTGCAAGGACACTTTGTATGACTTTGCATCACCTGCTTCAATACTCCTCCAGAAGTGAGCAGATGAAGGAGTTACTCTCACGCTTTCATGTGATAATTATACATGAAAATATTTACTAGTATTACACCCAAAGTGTTCACTTTCCTAAATTCTTCTTCATATGAAAATATTCTGAACCATCTTGAAGTTGTGGATGTTGTTGTGTTACTTGAAAAGTAGTCTGACATCTGGTCACGTTTAACAGGACAGTATCTGAAAAAACCTCTCAAGTTTTGGTGACATAAAACCTTTTATATGCGGTCTATGCATAAA
>JAVQJX010012154.1:0-12112 GCA_036025115.1 Ambassis agassizii | reverse complement strand
CAACAAAATGAGGTAGTGTCAAACTGTGAAGGTGACTGAAAAGCCCAAATCTTTCACAAAGATTGTAGATGTGGAAAAACTACATATTCTTTGACATCCACAGGTGTCTTTAACAGTGCTGTGGGAGGTTCCTTTACCATATTAGCAGGGTTAAGATGTAAAGTGATGGAGGCTGCGTGGAAGTGAGGTGGTTGGAGAGGTTTTACAGCTCGCCTCAGAGGGACTGCAGTTCTACAATGGCTTCTTTTTTTGTATTCCTGGAGGTAGCAGCTTGCTGTAGCTGTGCACTCTCCTTTGGTACAGAAAACAAGCGTAAGTCAAATCTGTCTTTCGGGGTAGAAAGAAAATGGCAGAAAAGCATATTGTAGACGGAAGAAGGTGGGATTAATATTGTTAAACCTAACCAAGTACCTTCAATGTACAAACCCAGTTTCCTGGATGGACATGGGGATTTCGGGGTCGAAAGAAAATGGCAAATAAGGCATTTCTATTTATAAAATTTTCTTTATTTAATGTATATATTTTCTTTATGTATCTAATTTGATGTCTAGATCTCATTGCGAGTTAGTTATATGCTGCTGCTCAATGTAGATATGTAGGTGTAGTCTAATCAAACAAACAAATATTAACTAAATATTAACACCTGGGTGCAGGAATTCTTGAATGTTTCACAGATTTTGTGTTTTAGTGTGTGACCGAAAAAAAAGCCTCTCTGTAGAAAATACCCTAAATCTCAATGACTGTCACTAATTCAGTTTCCAACGCATGCACGCACACACACACACTGATTCCATCGCGTTCTGGCTCTGTCACACACTCCCCCCGTGCCAGCTCAGTATCCTTGCATAGCCTCTGCATGGCAGTGCCTCTCATGTCTCACGTCTGAACCTGTGTGTCCATTTAAAGGTGAATATCCATGCAGGAGGAGTGAAAAGCATGAAGATGATGAAAACGAGAGAAAATGTGTTGTGTGAGAGTGCAAAAAAAAAAAAAAATATTGTGTTGTGTGGTGGTGTTGGTGGAGAAGCAGTAAGGGATGAGGAGGAGGAGGAGGGATAAACACAGTGATGGAGAGTGAGTGAGAGGGAGCGAGAGGGGGGAGGAGCAGAGAGATGATTCCTCTCTCTAATCCTCCCGACACACGCTTGGTCTGGCTGCCTACTGGCTCAGAGAGGGAGAGAGAGACGGAGGCAGGTGGAGGGTGCAAACAGAGAACCCAAGTGAGAAGGGAAAAAAAAAAACAAGATGAAGGGAAGAGAAGAAAGGAGAGCTGCCTCTTGTGAAGCACGCTGAGAGAGGGAGAGAGAGAGAGAGAGGAGGAAACCAGCGACTCGCACGGTCTCTACCAGAGGGAAGGAGACGGAGGAGGAGGAGGAGGGAGAGTGCAATGCTTCACTTGCGCTCTGCTTGAACCAAACCAGGAGAGAAGGAAGGAGCCACAGAGAGGAGAAGGAGAAGGAGAAGGAGGATAAATACCTGGAAGACAAGAGAAAGAAGAAGAGATGAAGAGGATGGAGGAGAGAAGAGCGAACGGAAGCACTGATCCCTGGTTACTCAGGCACACATGAGTGTATGGACCTGAGCCCAGCTAGAGTTACTACAAGATGCTGTCAAAGAACCTGTGTGTGAGGGCGGAGTGTCAGTGATGGATGTGTGTTTGCACAAAGTACGGCTGCTCCTTGAAACTCAGCACAAGTAGATGAGAGCTCGTGTCTCTCTTAGACCAGGTGTGTGCGCGAGAACATATGACAGAGCAGCTGTTTAGGAGGTAAACAGGGTCAGGGGCACCCAGAGGAGGGAAAGAAGGAGGGAAACGGGAAGACACGTGCACTTGAGGAATCGCATGGACAGAGAATTACACACACCTCCATCAGGATTTGGATGTGGTTGTTCAGGTAGCGCACAGACAACCTTCTTTCCTATCATCTCACAGGTTCTGGGAGGCGTGTGTGTGTGTTTTGGGACTAAGAAGAAGACAATCACAATGAGGCGTTCCTTTTGACTCCTCTTTCACACTAAACCAGCCACTCCCTACCTCATCCTCACCCAACAAGTGGACTTGAAGACACGGACACCACCAGTCCGCCTGAAGTGGGGTGTTTCCTGATTTCCTGTGCCCAGTGGATGCCTCCTAACTCCTACCATGGGAGAATGGACCATCCTAGAGCGCCTCCTGGAGGCTGCCGTGCAGCAGCACTCGACCATGATCGGAAGGTGAGCGACTGATGGGGGTGGTGTGGGGTCTTCATTATGCTTTAGGGAATTCAGATGACAAAAGAACAAAGTGTACTTGTCATTACACGTGTGCACGTGTCTTCATTGTGAATATTCAGAGTTTATAATGAACATGTTGGTCTCCGCTTCCCATCAGTGATTCCTGGTCCAAAGTGGAGAGAAGGGGAGGGCTTTATCTCCTTTAATCCCTTTGACTAACATGAAGGGAGGGTTAGGCAGCCATGAGGGACTCACACAGAGGCTTTGGACATTAAAGGATACAGAGCAGTGAGGACAGCTCACCTGAAAGCTCCCCTCCATTCACACTTTTGTCCCTGCTGATCTGTTTGTTCTCCCACAAGTTCCCTCACATTACACAAGCGTGTTCAGTTAAGCTTCTCTACAGTTTCCTTCCCTCTCTGTCTTATCTAAAGAGAAGTCCCTTTCACTACCAACCAACCAAAAAAAAACAAACCTAACTCTTCACCAACACAAGGTCAGGGTAGTTTTATGATTTATTCATGCTCCTACATGTCGAGATGTCTTGTATTTTAGTATGAATAACTCGTACTTGTCGGCCCCAGAATGAGCAATTATTCATGGGCGTTTTTAACCACAGTGAGTCAGTCTTGTAAACATAATTTTACACCCAATAAAGGACATATTCCAGAGTTTCCAGGTTGTCTTAGGACGTGTTTTGAAACCACAGGTTCAACACAAGTTCATTGGAAACTGTCTGATTTTGCAGTTTAAATCAATCCCCTCGAGCTACTGACTCACCCCGGCTAGTGGTTCTCTTGAATTATTGAGTGAATGAATGTCGAGCAGTTTATGAAGGAAATGATGTGTGGGAATATTATTTATTTTTGGCAGACGATGAGTCTTCCTCTGCTGACAAAGCTCTTGAGTGTGAACTTTGTGGTGCCGAGTTATGAAACCACGGCAATCGTGAGAGCAATTTGTCGCTCGACTGGTTTAGTTAGAGTTGTTTTCTTTGGTGTTATGATAAATGATTGGTCAAGCATTCGCTTCCCTTAATTTATTAGACACTGAAAGTGCTCTGACGCTTACCAACCAGGCTAGTCATACTGGCTGCAGGGTCTCAGCGAGAGCGAGGAAGAGACGAAAAGAGAAGGACGCTAAGGAGAAAAATCACCAAAGCAGAATCACTTCCACAGGGGGAAAGTAAAATAGAAAAACAAGAGTTTGGTTGCAGAGTAGGAAGTGAATCAACCATCAGAGTGCAAGAGGTTGCTAGGTAGACAATGGAGAACAAGTTAAAAAAAAAAAAAGACAGTGAAGGCGAAGACGGCGCAAAGAGCGGTTATACACAGACAAGCAAGCAGACACATGGCCTCAGTCTGCAGGGTGTTGGTAGGATGCCAGGAGGACTGTCTCGTCACGAGATGGTGCTGCATGTCATGACCTAAGCAGGGCAACCAGGACAGCCACGGGCAAAAAGCCTCATATCATCATTGTTATTTGTTGTCCAGGCGTTTAAAATGTTCCGATGATGGGAGGAATCAGCCGGCATACATTAGTTTAACAGTTTTTATCAGGATTGTATGTATGATGCAACCCATTATTTTCTTTGAAAGGGTTACTATTGTTATTATAGTACATCGTTGTGTTGAACTATTTTTGCATTTCCATTGCTGCAAATTGAATTGACAGACAAATTGATTGACTGTCCAATACTTCAGCTGATTGATTTGGCTCTGCTTTCCTTGTGACTGACTCAACTCATTTTTTTCTAGAGGAAGGTAAGAGAATTCCCTGGATGGCTAGTCAGATTATTGGATTATGTCAAGCTGCTCAATATTCCTCTATTCACTTATTGCATTTGTATAATTTGTTATACGGTGCTACTACTGAAAATATCCAAATATAACCATATTGGATTCCGAGTGTCTGTTTGCTCTCACAGTAATGTGCCTTCACTGCATCTGGTTTTCCTACAGCTCAAAAACATCTAATCTGGGCTGCACCACTGCTGACATGATTTTTTCATAAACGCATGTTAATACTCCCTCAGTCCTAAAACTCATTGGTCCTTCCTCTGAGATTTCCACTCATGTCATTGGTGGACGACAGCACCGTCCTGCAGGAGGAACCGCTGGACAGGTTGCCGTCCCTGAGGCCATGCCAGCGCATGCTCTCATGAGCCCACCATGACAACAGCCAGCCTGAGTCAATTCGTCATACATGAGTCACACACACATTAGCAGGAATGTAACACTTGTTTGTGTAAGATTACAGGCGGCTCTAGAGATTCCCTTCTACAGTCAGGGTTGTGTGTGTGTACATGTGGAGAAACAGTTAGACTGTGTGTAAAACGTGAGCTCTGGTGTACTTTATGGGCATATCACATGCGCTTGGATGAGTTTCAGTCCTGTCTACCCATGTGCGTGCGTGCATGTGTGTGTTTGTGTATTCACCTGCTACCAGTGATTTATTCCTGCCATTACGAGCAGTGGCCCAGGTGTAAATCAACTTCCCCTGGACCATCTGATGGACTGTGGCATGGACGATCCTGTTGGTACACGCAGCCTCCGAGGAGAAACCGTGATGAAGCACCGAACACCAAACCTCTGTCAACACATCACTCACAATGTCTCTGAAGTCCTCGTCCCATAGGCTGCAGTCCCACCTGTGAGAGGCTATTCGTCCGAAATTAAACATACAAGTCCATCCTCCCACCAAGCTGATATTGATCTCCAATAATGGAATAGGAAGTAGAGCTTGATAGATCACGGGGTACTTAATGAAACAGTCTTTAGGCCTGTCCATTTGCAATACAAATGGACTCACAGACCTCCTCTGACTGGAATGTTAAGAGAGTAATTAAAGCTTTAAGCATCGTATTGACTTTTTGCAGGTAAAAGAAACTTTGATAGTAATTAGCAGGACAAATATTTATTCTTACTCTAACTTTCTCAGTGAGAGACAAATTAAAGAGAGAACTATGAGATAGAGTTGTAGTGACCCTAAACAATCGGTATCACGACTTATGAGAGACAACTGGGGACGTAACCTCATGATGAAATTAGTCTGAGGATATGATAGGTCTCATCTTTCATCTGAAAATGAAAAGCAGAACAAACACTCTCCTGTCAGGCTGTTTTTTTAAGGCTTTTTATGAGACTCTCTTTGCGACGCTACTTATTTTGTTTCTGCATGACAGATAAAAGCTTCCTGGTTTATTTCAGCAGTGAAGGTGTAAGGACACAATTTGGACTGACGTTCAAAGGACGTGAATTTACTTGAGTCAGTGTGCATCAGTTCTAAAAGTTCTAAAATACAGTATGTTTTCCAAAAATTGCAGTCTTGCAGCCTTTAACAGACTTTTCCCATACTGTATGTCTGTCTTACATCAGTTCAACCAATATGTCAATGCTGCCATGTGCGCAGCCTCCATGCTTGTCTCCCCTCAGTGATGCCAGTATGCATAGGTTGAATGCTGATTGGTTGAACCCCACTACCTCATATTTCTAGTTGTTCCATGCTGTTGACCAAGGGTCATGTACAACAAGCAGACATGCAATTTCAGTAACACACTGGAAGCTTTATTCCAATATTAGCAACAACAAGCTAATATTGCCTAGAAAAACACAACAAAAGGGGGTAGAGAAAACTCAACAACATACAGCCGAGTCTGTGCAACAGTTGTTTGATATTCATGGCAATGCAATTGTGCTTTACACAATGTTATGTTCAGTGGACAGCAGGGAAAAAAACGATGGTGAATTAAAAAGGGGAATTACTTTCAGACTACTTTTGAAGATTTGAAGGATTTACTGGCTATTGCACTTTACTCTACACAGAAAAATCTTACACCTACAAAAAAAAGGAGCAGTCTACCAGTCAGAGATTACATGTTACATGATCTGACAAGCACTTTGTTTGAAGCGTAGCGCGGCTTTAAACCTGCTTATGAGCGGCTGTATATCATGAGTGGCTGGTAGAATCCCTAAAATAGAAGAGATGGTGGAAAGGCTTACTTATATCTCAGCACGCCTCGGCACATGTAGACATTTCAGCAGGTGATCAAGAGTGTGTATGGGTATGATACCACAGGAGCTCTACACCTCATTCTTGACGTAGGTCAGCTCGCTCAGTGTGACTTCTCAGCATGGTGCCTCTGAGTCAAATAGGTGTTGTCACCGAGGATCTGAATGCTCGCCTGTGTCAGAAAAAAAAGTGTGTGATGCACAGATAAGCCAAAACCAATATTTATTAGCAAGCTGGGTTTACATTGGGCTCAGCGTCCCTGTTTGTGTTTACAGGTTACTGCTCTGTCGTCACATGACCTTTAGATCATCACATTTTTATTCATCAAATCCCTGCGGAGCAGTCATACACTCACCCCCATGGAGGTGATGGATGGTTTCGTTTGTGCAGAATTAGGCTCTTCAGGCGTACGTGTGCTACATTGCATGAAAAAAAAAGAAAAGAAAGAGGATGTGATATCGCTTTGCAGATTCCCCTGCGAGATTTTTATACTGTAAAAAGACAGAGGGGCATGTGAGGCCTCCAACATTTACTCACTCCATCCTTCCCTCCATCTGCTTTCACACTTCCAACATCTATATGTAATGACCCCTGACATGCTGCTGGCTGTAATGTCACCGCCTTCTCAGTCCTAAGAAGACTAAGAAGTTATTAACATGATCTCACACGCTCTACAAGGAGATCACAGATGGAGGGTGCATACATGTCCATGACAGCATCTTTTAGAGTAAATGTACAGCGGTCACATACTGATAAAACTTAAAGTATGTGCAGCATCTGGCGTTGTAATTGTAATGTCAAGTGTATTATTGAACGCGCCTGTTTTAGCGCTCGCGTCGGTGCTGATAGTGGGACCGATCTACTACACCTATGCTACCAGAGATACAAAGATGGTGAAAATGAGTCCCTGGAGCAGGAAGGAGCTGCTCTTTAACCGCTCGCAGCCTTTCATGAGTACTACGACCAGCCTCCACAGGGACTCCTGGAGAGGCAGAGAGTTGTAGATTTGGGGGGGGGCACTTAATTATGCAGCTTGTGTTCCCATTTCTTTCTGCTTACATCTTATATGTAGCTTCCTCCGTGTCTCAGCTGCTTCTTTTTCCATCTTTTCATCCTCATGGTTCAAGTATGCTGAGGTCAGGGTTGATGTGCTGTTTATATGCTGATTGATTAATCAATTAAGCTCCTACTGCAAGTGTGTGTGTGTGTGTGCATCAGATGTTCTGTCATAAAGACGATAAACCTCCATCTTCATCCTTTTAAGCATCTCTTAGCCTCTATTTAGTGCTGATAAGGGAGCATTAACAGGTACACAAAGATGACAAAACTCAGGTCAGGCATGAAGAGAAAAAAAAAAGGAGAAAGCATGAATGGTGTAGATAAAGAAAATGAGAAGAAGAGAATGGGGTGAATGGATAAAGATGGAGGCAAAAGGGTCAGAGTTCAGACAGATTTCACCTTGCAGAGCCTCAGGGAGAGGTTGTCTCTGGCAGGGTGACTCAGCAAGGCTTATAGATTTAGTGTTAGCACCTTGCTGGAGGACAGAGCAGGTCAGTGTTAGAATGATACTGGGGGGTTAGTTTAACCCGGACATTACTTCACAAACACAAACACACCAGAGCAACCCTGTAAAAATAGGCACCCAGAACAGTCACTTGGTGTTTATTTATAAAGTATCTTATCTATTTATAGCACTTGTGAATAAACTGAGATACCCAAGAGTGATGGCCATAAAACAAAAATTGTCTTTGAAGTGTTTGTTTCTCCGTGTACGCTTCCACGGTTTCATCTCACTTAAAAAAAAAAGAAAAAAAAAGCTAAATCTGGCTCACGATTCAACACGGTGATCCTGCTTTTTTGTCCAAGTAGAGATTTTGTGCTGATGCATTCGCACTCTTACGATCACATTTTATCTCTGTGGAATACAGATCACCCGCCAGGATCCACTGCATGTTGTCAGAAAATCGATATTTCGAAACAACCCAACATGAAGAGCAGTCCCAGTGCTCATCTGCATCGCTACATGATGCTAACAGTGGTGCTATGAATTATTTATCTCAGACACATTTTACATCCCTGCGTGCTGATATGAATACTGCATTTGCATAGGCAAATGTGTCACCTTCTAACATGATTTTGACTCATTCAAAAGGGCAGCCGATGAACTTCTCAAAAAACATGAAAAACAAGAACACTCAGTCTATTTAGAATAAATGGGTTGTAGAAGTGACATTTTTCAGTCACTCTAAATTCACACCATCTCCTTCCTATATAAGATAAACAGCACCAACATGACAAAAACATCAGGCCCTTGGTGTTCACATTAGTCTCTTGAGCATCGTCACTGCCTCAGAACTCTCTCCCACAAAACCTCATATAACAAGGAACAGCATGAATAAGGCATATATATCGGTTGTTGGATGTAAACATGGCACTCATATGCCCACATCTTTTAAACATCACACCATCACCATTCATGATGCACGCTTTCAGGATGAGAAAACACTACCAAGCTCACAAACTCATTTAACTCATGTTTTGTATATCTGTGCCCCTGTATTTTTTTTTAGATCTAAATTAGTGATGTTTGTAGCACAAACAGAATTATTACTGATGGAAGAAATTTCCTTCATCACAAAAGTCCCATAATCCAGCAGTGTTTTAGAAGTGTCTTTGTCTGCAATTAGCTTCAAGTGTTTTTCACACATGATTTGTATTGACAGTTTGTCTCATTGTTTTAGGCAAATCCCATCAAGCTTCATCAGGCCACTCCACATACTGTAAGGGGTTTAAGTCTGCACTTTGACTTGGCCACCTGAGGACGGCCAGAGACTTGTCCTGAAGCCTCATGCTTCTGTTCAGTTCTTTTATATTCAACTCTTTGTATCGCTTTAAACTTGCCCCTACCTCCCTGCAACATGGTGCTACCACCACCATGCCTCCTTATGTGTGATATTGACCAGACCTAGTGAGAATCTTTTCAATACAGTCAGCAGACCTTAATGTAGACTTAACTAAACTAAAAATCCTATGCATCAATAGTACAATGGTAGAAAAACATCATTAAAGTGCAGTACCTTAAATGACTGTGTTCACTAGTACAAAAAACTTCCATCAAATATGAAGGATACATTTAAAACAATTCGTCAGCTTTGATCTTTGTTTGGTACAGAGCATTGCTGCGTCTTTTGAAGTTGGATCTATTTCTGTGCGGCTGTGAAATTATTGTCTTATTTATACAATGTGCTGTTATTACACATGACTGTCATCATTTCTATGCAGGCATCATAAAGGCTGACGTTCCGGTGCCGTGTGATTGATCATTATGTTTGTCTGCAGATGCTCAGATAGACCCGATCCTCTTCACAGCAACATGCATCCTTTTTGTGTTTGTTCTTTATTATTCTGCCTCCACACTTTATCTCCCTCCATCTTTCTCTTTGAAGATAAAAAGGACGCTCTTCTGCCATTGATTTATCCTCCTTACTCCCCCACCCGCCCCTGTTCCCATCACTGGCTCCATTTTAACACTTTACTGAGATGTCTAATGAACAGGGAGTGTAAGAGAGGTATATTCATCTGTTTAAGCATGTTTGAGTGTGTGCAGTATCAGCTTCTGCACAGTGCCATCCACTTGACATGAATAAAAAATAAATAAAAAATGAGACCAGGCGCACACCTTACACCATCCCTGCCAGGACTAACATACTGTACAAAACCATCTGATTCACTGCCTCCTCACACAACACACACACACATACACACACGCGTGCACTCATAACCAGATGGTCATCCAAATATACAAACATGTGCGTATGCAAACTTGCAGCGTGGTTACTATATTTACTCATTACTCAGGGGCACAAACATACACATAGACACGCTTTCTCATACATGCACGCATGTTGCCAAAAGTGTCACAGTCCCCATGTTTGCAGCTGATCATACGAGCAACCAACAGAGGGTGTGACAATGCATTCACACCTCACCACGCACACACACAGTCCCATTTGCAGGCTCTTCAATTAAGCAGTGAAGCCAAGCTGCAGGGAGTGCGTTTGACTTTCGGCAATATGCAGCATTCACATTGCTTTTGTAGCCAATTATGAAAAAAAATAAAAAAGCTACTCTGTGATGTGAAACAAGATAAATTTAGACTTCATAACCTGTGGAATGACAGCAGCGGGATTCATGCTGCTGGCTGCTATTTACTGGAAAAAAAAAGATATATCTCCCAACAGGCATTTGTGTGACATTTTTGGAATGTGAGCTTGTATTTATATGAGACGGTGAAGATAGTAACGTGAGAGCTTTACAAGAGAAAAAACACCTCTTGCTTTCAGATACACTACGTGGAAATTCAGGGTTGAACAGGTTTGGTGCCATGAGTGGAATTCTAATGAGACAGTGATGTGAAGGGAATGATTATTGATTTTCATTTGAAAGAAAGCAAACAAAATACATCTTTTAGCAGGCGTTTTGTGTTTAGAGCCACGGCAAATCATGTTACTCATATCTACATGCTGAATTATTAGAGTGCAAAGTTATCACAATGGTTTCTGACCCTCCTGTACCTCTAGCAGCGAGCGTCTCCATGGAAACAACACAAATTGTCATGTGATTGCTGGTTTTAAGTGTATCATGGCTGTCCAGCAGGAATCATAGGTGCAGGATTTTATGTTTTTCTTACATGATTTTAAGATCAAATATGTGTTCAGATGGAGCAATATCACTGAGTTTCAGTTCAATGAGTTCAAAGTCAGTCCTGTTTTTCATCGGTTATTGTTCATCGCCCCCTCCCCCATAAACACATGTGTAATCTGCAGAAGCAAGCTCAGCTACTGAGTGAAAAAACTCAAATGAATCCTCTGTGCTAAATGGTGCATTAAGTGCTGATCAGGAGTGATAACTGGTGTGCTCTTAAATTCATGGGTTGGGGCATGGCTTGAAGTCTAATGTTTGTGCCAGACTCCTCCTTGCACTTATGAACCCTGTTTTATCTTGCATGTATGACATCACAACACTGAAAATTAAATCTGAATGCAAATGAAGCTTCAAAGCCCCAAAGAACCTGCAGACATCCACCATACTGCTGTGTATTTTCTTCAGTTTACATTCTTGTGACAAGGCAGCATATGAATGAAAATGAGATGTGATCATTTCAAGTTCAAAGCCAGAAACATTTCACTGCCTCTGCAAAGGACACATGCAAGTCTTCCCCAGTGATTTGCATTGTAACCACAGTGGTGGCTTCAGTATCTGAGAGTATTTTGTGGTGACTGAGTGTGTTTGGGATGTTCCCTGCATGGCCATGTGCTGTCTGCTTGTGTGTCATGGAGGCTCCCTGCATGTGCCAGAGCAGCTGATTTGGATAGAAGCTTGGCACGGGAAAGCCGCGGTGGGTGGGGAGCTGGAAGCATCGGCCCTAGCTTGGGATTGTCCAAAACCCACTGATTTAATCCGGATTATGGCCATCATTTCTCTCTCTTTCTTTCTGTATTTCCCTCCATTGAACCCTCCCTCCCTCTCTCCTACTTCCCTCCGTCCCTCCCTCCTTTCCTGCCCACGCATCCGTGCTCTTCCTCTTTCCTGCTGTTCTTTCTCCTGCTCAGTCCTCCATCACGACCTTACAACCTATCCTAAAAACCAAGGCTAATGCTGGCTGCCATGTTGCTATGGCAGCCAATTGCGTGTGACTTTTCTCCCATTGATTCATTGTGAATGATCACTCAGAGCAGAATTTAGAAAGTCTATTTTTAATGTCACGCTCTTGATGTGATTACCCAATCTGTTACCAAGGTAACTGCCACTCTTGTCATTGTCATAGAGACTCTTGTATAGAGTGCAATTATATACCTATGCACTGGAAAAAAACTGGTTTTGTACC
>JAVQJX010012095.1:0-15650 GCA_036025115.1 Ambassis agassizii | reverse complement strand
GGGAGAAAAAAAAGATTCACAGGATTATTTTAATAGTGTTTGATTGAACATCACTTAAATAATACGCTGTGGGACTTATGCCTTATTTATCATCTGAGATATATAAGAAAATATACCTTTAAAGATTGATGCATTGATTACATCATGGACAAACTACCATCAAGACATGTGAGGGATTGACGTCTGACAGCGAGTAAAAACAGAATTAAGAGGAGTCCATCATGCACTTCATCCCAGTGAAGCTCCAATCCCCAAACCCCCAGGCTGGTTTTAGGCGGTGGGGGAGGGGCTTCTACCTCACATTCACCCACCCTGAAGAACGCATGCCAGCTGCATACCCAGTAATCCCTGGATTATGAACTCTGGATTACAGACCATTTCTGCCAGTCCAGCGCATTGTGGATCCCTCACATTAGACGCTAAAGACACACTGCAGTCAAGGTTAACCATATATCAAATAGCACATCACGTATATGTCATATACTGTTAGATAAATCCAATTGATTCACTACTGGTAGTAAAAAGCTGCATTACATCCGCAGCATTTCAAACAGATGTACATCAGAAATAAGAATCTATATGTAGATTTCAACAAATGTAGAATTTAAAAAAATGAAATCTGAAGATTTGTAACAAAAGATTAAAGAACATAATACTGTTTGACTTTTGACCCCAGCCCCCCCTACGCCCATCCTGGACTTCCTATTCAGGATTCTTGTTAGTAAACGTTTGACAAGTGCTTAGACTATGATAGCTGATCAATTACATTAATCTGTGTAACTCAAACTGGTTAGTTAAAACACCCTGTTACGAAAAGGATGTTTAAAAGCTTAACCAAGCGATGCCCACTAAAACAAGGATGTATATTAGTTTACACTTAAATTTACTATAACAAGCTAAGAGTTAATTTCTCATTTTAACTCTAAAAATAGATGCCGCGGACCAGATTATAGTTTGTATATGCTGCCTTTAGATGGAAGGCAAGCCTCCATCATTTGGTCTGAGACCATCTGGACTGCAGGGAGCGACAGTTCATTACGCTGCAGCGTGGCAAGACAAGCCCCACCTAATGAAACAGCCTGGGCAGGGCTCTATTAAATCACACAGAGCAGTAAGCTGCTCTGCAATCTGCACGCTGCCCTCATCTCTGCAGTGGGTCAGTGGCACGGCAGACACCGCACAGTCGGTCAAAGCCATGAGTTCACCAGAGCTGGCAGCCAAGGACTCCTTTGTGAAATACTGTCACAGTTATATAAATGACATCACTGAAGTGTAATCTGTTCGACTTCTAGAGACAACACGAAACCAGGGAAAAGGTGCCTTGTTCAATCAGTTCAATGCACCAAGGGGTTAAAAACAATATGTGCCCCCCCTCCCCTCCCCATGGAGGAAATCCAGTAGTTACAGGCAGAGGGGAATGTCCCCTGTCTTCCTCATGTCAGTGATCTTGTGTGACCTGGCTTTTAGTTTAACAATCTGCCCCTCCTTAAGCACTAACTGAAGTTCATGGTCAACAAACAAAAGCAGGAAACCTGTTACTGATGAATTATATCAGGCAAAGGCAGACAAAAGAGCACCATCAGGCCGGTCTCTGACTGTATCAAAGCTGCAGTGAAAATGTTAAAAAATTAAAACATGCTTGCAGTGCTAATGCTAATACAGAGCTGCTGACACTGATAATTGCATGAATAATTAGCAGATGAAAGCAGCTACGACTTACATATAAAACATGACTGCAGGGTTTAGACTCAAAGTTTATTTCTACCTAGTTTAAAAATAAGGGTTGTGAAAGCAGTGCTGTGCTGTGCTGTGACTGGTATGTTCAAATGATTCACAGCCATGATGATGTTATGGCACATGACAAGCAGTGTCCCTTTGACTCAGTGTCACCCAAAGGTGGGGCTGAACAGAGTGTGGCACCTGCATGTTTCTGCTTTTCAAGGAGGGAAGTCAGTCCAGCTGGAGCGGCTGAATCACACATAAAGTATGATATTAGCTGACATTTGACAAAACTCTCTCACTTCTTTCATAACGTCATTTGTTCAGTCAATCTCTTTTGCAGCGTCCTGGTTTTGCTGGTTTAGCATTGCAGCCCCAATTAAGCAGTCTCTTTTCAATCTATCATGTCAGCGGGTCATTGATTTTTTTTTCTCTCTCACAGAGTATAAATGGAGTTCATCAGGGATTTTCTGCCTTTTCTGGCCTTTGAGCCAGGTCCCAGAAGTCTCTGGTTTGCACCAAGTAGACACCTGTCAAGACGACATATTGATGTGTTTGGGTATATCACACATACAGATGGAATGACGTGAGTCCGGATAATTCATGGATAATAAAAAAAAAAAAAATCAATCTAAAGTATAGCAGCAAATACTACAAACAGCTGAGAGAAAAAGTCAAAGATTCCAGACTCTGCTTCCCCAGATGGGGGATCATAAAGCATCAGCCAGAGGAACCTAATCCCATACCCCCAATCTGGTGTCAGATTCCAGTGGAAATGGTGCACGGCCATAGAATATAGGAGAAACTAGGGCAGATATGGCTACAGAGGTCGAGGGTCAAGCGACTGGCAACAACCTGATGAGGTGGGAACTTTCGGTCAATAGGTAATACAGTATTAGAAGGGTTTTTCACATTAGAAGCAATGTATCTGTGCTTTTTTTAAGACGTTGAAATTCCATAAATATATCAGATTAACCTATAGACATCGTTTAAATGTGACTCTCAGTGTATTATGGGGTCATTATATTTACTTTTGTCTTCAGCAGAGTCCTGTCAATCTGTTTTTTTCTCACAAATAGGTCGAAGTAAGAAGGCGAAATTTAACTCTTTCACTAAATTTTGTGTTGAATTTCAATCAGGTTGTCCACTCTTCATCCATACCATGCAGCACCAGCTACATTTCTGACACATGTGGGTCATAGGGACACGTTGATAATTTATCCTCTAAACTGTGCTTACTCTGAGTCCTTAGGGTGCACCGGGCAGGCGCCCAGGCCAGCCTAAAGTACCCGCCAAGCAGGTCATATGTTAGCCGGCCCTGTTGGGGCATCAGTGAAGAAGAGGAAGAATTTTTTTCCTCTTTATTTTAGCACCGTTTAAAGCTGATTTGAACTTTTTGAATATTTCTTTTTTTGAGATTAATAAATGATGATAATAAAAAAGGAGGCTGTATTCAGAGTTTAATTGGGAAGTTATAGTGCTTTGGGGGAAATTTAAGGATGATTAAGAAGAAGGTAACATTCATATCTGAAAGAAAGAAGGTCAAAGTGTCTAAAAGAACGGATGGATAGGTGTGTATGTTATCAACACTTACGTGAAGACGAAGAAGAGGGAGGTAGAGCCTACCAGGAGGCAGGCGGCGGTGCACACCGGGATGAAGGCGCTGGGCTTCAGCGAGTCGGCGCCGCTGGCGGGCATCCTGTCCTCTCCACACGCATCAGCGTCTCATACCAGCCAAATCAACGGCAAACACGCCGCGAAAGCGCTCATTTGTTTGCTCACACAGCCCTTCATGGATCGTAGGATGAAGAAAAGCGAAAATCATAGTCAAAAGGAGGAGAAAACTCGGTCTGGAAGCCCAAAGTCTGCAGCAACGCTGCTCACTCCTGCGTCCTGCCTCCGTCTGTCCCGGCAGGCAGCGGCGCGCAGATGCCTCCTCCCGTCTGTCCCAAAGGTGGTGCTTTTACTCATGAATGCCGTGAAGCATCACTACACGGACTGTGATCTGATGATCAGCTTATGTTTTATTAATACACAATAATATCACCACAGAAGCGATTAATTACAGTTTAAAATGAAGATTAGTCAGGAAAATTCTTCAACTCATCAAAAATACAAATAATGAAGTCCTAATTAACGTTTATTTTAACGCTATATTCTGTTAGCACATTTTAGTTTATTTCAGAAGACTTCTCAGACATCACTTTATTTTCTACAGAGGGAATCTTTAGAAAATATTTGTTTCACCACCAGAAGATCAAATGTTGCTTGACAAGCAGGAGGAATCTGTTTTGTGCAGGAGCAACTGGATAAGCTGATTTCCCAACACAAAACAAAGTTCAGCTGAGATTTATATTTAGTTTAGCAGGAATTCGAACAGTAGGGGTCCAGGGAAATGTTTCTGCTTTATTTTCACTTTTGTCCTCCAAGATCTCCAATTTTTCCTCCGTTTACTTTACTACTTCATCTCAGTGGGAGTACCTGTTGAAAGCTCCATCTCCAGTAGGACTGGGTTGGGCTTCTTACTCCCCTCTATAAGTGTCATCAGAGCAGAGCATCCTTCACACATCTTTCATCTGAGGGAGGATACGTTTGTCAGTTCATCTCGTGTAGCGATGGATGCAGATCATGCGATTGAATCCATCATCAGAGCCCTCATGTGTATAGCAGGGATCCTGGGGAACAACTGGTTGGCTATACGCTCCCTGCCCAGGCACAAATCTGGCCTCCGCACTAACGAGATCCTCTTCCTCAACCTGGCAGTCTCCAACCTCATCACCAACTACCTGGTGGACATGCCTGACACCATGGCAGACTTCGCTGGGCGGTGGTTCCTTGGGGAGACCTTCTGTGGCATTTTTCGTTTTTGTGCCGATCTCTCCGAAACCAGCAGCATCTTCACAACGCTCTTCATCAGCACTTTCTGGTACCAGAAGTTGGTTGGCTCCCTGAAACGTGGAGGAGCACCGGTGCAACTGGACAGTCTCCGGCTTGTGAGCTGTTTGCTGGGTGTTAGCTGGACCGTGGCGATGGTCTTCAGCATTCCACACTTTTTCTTTGTCTCAATACTGCGGTCCAATGAGAGCAAGGAAGACTGTATAGACGTCTTCCCTAGTGTGCTTGCCAGGCAGACCTATGAGATCATTTATTTAACTGCAGCTAATGCTTTCCCTATTGCTGGAATTGTATTTACCAGTGTCCAAATTGTCATCACTCTGCTCCAAAACCAGCGACGCATACGAGGTCATAACTCTGATAAAGAGGGGCGTAAAGAAGAAACCAAAAGTCTGGAGAAGAAAAATGGCGACACATCAGTCAGCACCGTCTCTAATCCAGGAACCTCTTCATCCCCAACACATGTTTATACAGGTGTGCCTGCGTCTTCCTGTCCAAGCGCAGGGCTGACAAATCCTCAGACCTCTCCCCCAAGCAGGGAGGCAGAACAGAGTCCAGGAGCCCAGCCCGTTCCTCCAAAGTCCAACCAGGTGCCATCTATACACAGTCCTAACTCGAGCACTCAGGTGAGAGCAACGAAGAGTGTACTGGCTGTAGCGGTTGTAGTGCTGATCTGCTGGCTGACTCATTTACTTCTGCGTATCACCAACAACATCCACACTTCATCAATCGTGGTGGAAGTAGCCAGTTATATTGCAGCCTCCTACACCAGCATCATCCCCTACATATTCCTGCACGGAGTGAAAAAACTGACCTGCTCATGCAAAAGGTAGAAAACAGATGTTTAACAGGAGTTTAACTTGTCGGCTGTCAAATTAAACTTCAAAATGTCCATTACTGGTTTTCTTTAGTATCTTCTTGGGTTTCTAAAAACTGTATGTGTCAGGTTAACGTTCCTCCACAGATGTACAGCAGGCAGGGAAGATTTTGCAGAGTTTTCACTGAACATTTGTGAGACAACTCAAATGTTAAGAGCTTCATTTAGGAGAGAAAATGAAATGTAAGTTTTAGTAACAGGGGTCAAGTGCTGTTACTAAACAGCACTGAGTCAGAATTATGGTTTAAATGTTGTACTGAAGCTTCTCAAAAATCAGTCATTCTTGTTAAGATGTCAGAGGAACTGTATCATAAATAACAATAGACTGTTAATTCAATGTATTGATTAACAATAAAAACCAGAAATAAAGTTCACAGTGCTGACTGAAACTGCATGTAGCATTATAGATTCTCAAAGTGTGAGGATGCAAAAAGTTTGATTTGAGAAAAGAGCGGGACTGTTTCAACTGATTGTATGATTAGTTGATGTCAGACAGAAACGCATGTATAATGTACTTTTCTGGAAAATGTGAGATCATACTAACTCGTTGAGAAAAATCAACCCAGCGTCAAGTCAAAATTTTATTTTTCATGTGGCTAAGAATTACACATAATTGTGTACTAGAGTGCACAGCTAATTGGAAACCATCAGTAATTACTGCCTAACCTGTGATGACGCTGAGAAACCCAGAGTGCCTTTCTAAATTAAAGATAATTACGTAAACAATGTCACATTATCAACCCACAGCAATTAAACGCTCCTTTCTGCTGATTTCACACAAAAGTGCGCTGACAACCACACGTCTGTCCAGAACAGCCTCATACACAAAAGTAGTGACAAGTTTTATTACTTCATAAAAATGTTGGATATTTTTTTCACAAAAGCACTCATCTGAAACGACACCCGGGCAGGCTACATGTAAAAATGAAGTGTTTAAGTTTGTGGACTTTGGCAGGAGAGACGACATTATGGCCAAGTTATGTACATAATTACAACATGCAACACTCAGCTGTTTGTTTTGGAGGCAAAGAGTACAACAAAATCAATCTTATGAGATGAAAAAGCTTGAGTCAGGTATATTTACAAGTTGTATCCATATGAAAATATCACAGAAAATTCCAATTAGGTGTCCAATATATGTAAACTGATCTGTAAAAATATGGATGATTTCATGTTAAACACAGGTAAGTCAAAATTTTGCATTTTTGTTATCTCAAAACTCTTTGCACACAATGCAAATAACAGTGTCTTTCTTTCCAATTTCAGCATAATGCTAAGACTAACAAACAGTATCAAATAAGTTATAAAACATGTATTTTAACAAGATGCTGCCACTGTCCCTCCAAGCTGCAAAACAGACAAATTCTACTCATCATCCTATTGTGCTCACTTTTTAATCAGCTGTTAACGTTAAGGCCAACAGTGCAAGATCCAGAAGTCACCTGTTTCCTGGTTCTGATGGTTTTTCTGGTGACATCAGTGGAGTTTCTCCAGTTTTGCCTGCAGCGACTTGAAGTTGCCGATGGTGTGTTGAAGGGTCGAGTTGGGACTCAAAGACTGCAGTTCCACAAGGTATCCGCAGATATTGTCAAGACACACATTGGTGAATCGGCGTCTAAAAATACAGCAAAAAAAGAAAAGAAAAGAAAAGAAAACAAAAGAAACCGATTAACTGGGGGTTTAACAAACAATATCAGACATTTAGAGCTTCAGTGTTTCTTTGTGTGACTGCCTGCTTGGAGCTGGTGGCACACAAGTGACTGTGAGACAAAACCTGTTGCCTAGAAACTGCAAGTAAAAAAAAAAAACATCCTTGTGTGGTCAAGGATGTGTGAGAAAATCATCTACCAAATGTGATTTCCACCAATAAAGATGTTGAACAGAATGTTTGTACCTCACACTGTTTTGCATCAGAGAACTGTAGCTTGCGCAAATATTGACACCACAGCACCCACTACAGGGCAGCAGCTACACAGACAGTGAATACCTGTCATAGGTTGGCACTCTGCTGGGGTCGTCCACGTATCCAGAGAGAAGCACATGGATACACTCCACCAAATGGAGAGGTTTTTTCAGGCGCTGCCAGCAAGGATCCTGCAACATAATCAAGAAATGAAACAATGCTCTCTACATAAAAAAAGAAATTACACAAACAGAAGAGAAGTGAAGAATGTACCCGTGTTTTAAAGAGCTGATCATAGACTTCTAGTAGACGTGGCAGCTGTACTCCGATCTCCAGCATGGTGGCGGTGACAAATCCAACATCCCAGTTCAGACGACAGACCTCCTGCTCCAAAAACTTTACAAGGAACTCTACAATCACAGGACACAATGTACTCAGCAACGTGTCCACAGCTAGGGAAATAACTGATTATGTGAACATATGCAAGTATAACATGTGTATATGTAATACATCAATCTAAACATGTTTGAACAAGAACAGCAATTACACCTGCATCACCCCTGCAGACCTGCACTCCAGAGACATGCTGACATAAATGTTGGCAAGTCTAATTATACTACTGTTCACAAAACTTCAAACAGCAATGTGGAAAATTAAAAATATAATTGCAGCCTACCCAGTGGGAAATATCTTGGTGTTCCAGCATAAATTTTTCCCAGTGATACCAGTTTAAGATTGAGAGACCTCATTCTGTCCACAGCACTCATGGCCACAGAGTCTCCCAGTTCTGAAAGTCAAAACACTCATGACATGACATGCTATGCGCATGACAACAGAAGAACAGAGCAAGGGTCTCTGGAAATATACATTTGCAGCACTGTCAAGGTTTCATTCACCTTTCTCCAAGATCTCCTGCCACAACGAGTGCACCAGGATCGGGTCAGAGTGTCCTGCGCAGTGAATGATGGCCAGCTTGCACTCAGACAGTTTGAAATGGTCTGCAAACTCTCCATAAAGCTGCAGACAGTTTTAACAAAAATGTATGTAAGAATCATCGGATTCAAACCCTTATTATAACTCTGATATTCAAAATTACCTTTGTGATGTCCATGAGCTCCGAGTCCAGCTGAGAAATGACATTTTTCACTGATGGGTGATGGGAGTACTGTTTGATCAGGGTGTCCTGTATCTGTACTTGGATACGCACAAGCTAAGAGAGGGAAGCAAACAACAAATGAGTGGCTGCTAACCTTCAGTTTGAAACACAGATCACTAGCAGTTAGGTAAGTACCTCCATCTTTTCTTCTAGCTCATGCAGAAACTCTCCATCAGATGCCTGAGCTGAGATGCAAGAGGAACTCTTAGCAGACAGGATGGCTCGGGCAATGTATTCCAGACGCTGCTTCAGAGAGATCTCAGTACTGCATTGTCAAAAAAACAAAAACAAAAAGCAAATCACTGATCACATTTCACTTAAAATGCATGCCGTTGAACTTTAATGGTGCTTTTGCTGTGAGTCCACACCTGTGCATGTCAGCGAGGCGAGCCAGCACATGAGCTGCTTTGCCAAAGTTGCGATTCTTCTCATAGTAGCGCCACAAAAGGTCCATATTGTGAACTTTACTCTGGTCCTGCTTGATCATGTGCATCAGATGTTCTTCTAGGTATGGAGAATTCACCTGGAAAACAGAACCATCAAGGTTTTCTTTGGATATACAGATAAGTGTACAGGACTATAAAATCCTCCAAAGTTCCCCAAAAAGTTCTCCACACAGACAAGAGAAAAATAATTGAGCTGCAGCAGAAGTTAAAACCTTATTAAATGTAAATATGCAAACGGTACCTCTAGCAGCTTGTCAGTCAGGTCAGCCTGAATCAGCCAGTTGTAAAGGGCGATGTGAAACAGCTCGTCCTGAGACCTCTGGGCCAAACCAAGCATCTGCTCAAACTGTGAGGGAACAGCATAATATTCATTAGAAATGCAGTTTATACACTCCTTTGCAAAGAAATGAGCTTTAACTGTGTTCTTCTGACTCACATGGGCTGTAGCTTCTTCATTGCTGAGCATGTTGGGGTCAGAGGTCATGACTGGAGGTCCGGGCTGTTTAGGCACGCTGGGGGACTGAGGAGCAGCTTTGCTCTGGTTCACCAGCTCCTGCATCGTGTCTGTGATGCACTTATAACACGAAAGTCTGCAGTGGAAGAATGATGGTGATTACATCAGTAAACATTCACGCAAGAGGATCTGAGTGATATTTCTTTCTTGTGTTACCTCTCCTGGAAGGCCTGCTGTCCCACTCTGTCCTCCTCCGGCTCGCCATTCTTGTAGAAGTGGGGACCAAGTCTCTGGGGATCCTTCTTGTCTGCTGCTGTGAGGCACAACTCAAGAACTCCCTCATAGAAACGCACTGGCAATGTAAACGGCATTAGTGAACACATTGTAAAAACAACACAAAGAGAAACAGTGGTGGCGCCTTGAATGTCCCTACCTTGCCTGTACTGGGAGCAAACAAGTGGCAAGTCTGTGTGCTGGCTGATTTGCTGGTAGAGATGCAGAGAGTCTCTCAATTTCCTCTCTTTATCTGCTTTATTCTGGATCTGCTTAGAGCTTTGCAGCATCTCATTAGCCTGAGTGGTGGACAAAAGCAAATTCAGTACCGAGACACATAAATCAATGTGGCTAAATCAATAACCACTTAGAGTAAGTCTTTCCCCAAAAATCATCTTGAAGATTATAAGAAATGTATAACAAGACATAGAGATAATAAAACAACTAATGTCCCAGCCCTGAAGCTGGGAAAAATGTGAGAATACATGACACTACAATATTTCAAAGACATCATAAAAAGATGTGTGTATTCACCTTGGAGCAAACACTGTCATCGCTGCTGTACAGCAGGGGACAAAGGTCCCGCAGGTGATTGCTGATGGCATCCACAGAGGCATTATCTTTGATGTAGACATTAATGAGTCCTGTGATGAGCGCTCCAGATAACTCCTTACCCTGGATCACTATATCCTTAAAACTCGCTCCCTTCAGCTGCTCTTGAAACTCCTGCAAACAAAAGAAAAAAAAAGGCAGAATGAGAAACAGCAGGGAGCTCACATGGTGAAAGAGCTACCATATTTGGGAAGATACACTGCTGAGACATGTGAGTATTTGTTTGCACCTTTGGCAGCTCAGACATAATGAGGCTGAACTGATGATCACAGAGAAGTTTCCAAAGGGCCAGAGTCTGATAAGAGCGATGCACTAACTGCTGGATGCTCTGCAGGGACACTTTCTCATAGACCTGAGCCTTTGCTGGATACAGAGAAAAGAAACAGAGTGAGACAGATATTTTAACATTTCCTCTTGTTTGTACGCTTGTGTTTTACATTTATATTGGATCTTGTAAAACAAATCCATCAAATTATGTAAATCTGTACTCATAACTCACTGTGATATTTCCTCTGGAGTTCCTGCTGAACCTGTTGAGAGCTGGCTCCATCAGGACGCATAAATCCCAGCAGCCTTTGCTGCAGGTTGGCAGGGGAGCTGAAACTAACAGGCAGCAAAACAGATGTTACACAGGAGGGAAACAAGACTGATAAAGTACAGTTTTTGCAGAACTTGTTTTGGCAGCTTGAATTTGTAATTTAGTACGCAGCCACAGTGACAGTAGAAGTAATAAAACTTATTAATGTATTTTAGTTTGTGACATTGAAACAACACATTGCTTCGGTAGTAGTTTTAGGTCAAAGAATCCAAAAACTATGCTCAGACTAAAATCTTCACCTTCTTAGTTCAGTTCTTTGGGATTACGTGATTGGATTTTATTAATTGGGCAGTGATATTCTGGTCAGGAAAGCCAAGTACTACTTCAAGAGATCTAACAATAACATGCTCTTACCTTGCAGCACCAAGAGAGGAGGGGCTGAACTGAGAGTTTTTATCAAGAAACTCCTGCAAACCGCTGAGTTCAAGAAGGACTGACTCCAGTTCAAAAGAACCAACACTGCTTTCCAACTGCAGGGGCAACACATAACAGTGAGTCACTACTAATCATCACTTTAAAAAATGTTAAACTGCTTTTACAGTGTTGGTTTGTACATGTACAGTATCTATGATACTCACAATACTAACAGTCTGACTTCCTTTGCTCATAGTTTTCTCAACAGCAAGACTCCCATCCCAAATATTTCTGTCAGGAAACAGAAGGAGAAACGGTAGTTTAAGGACACCGTGATTGCATGTGAACGCCCACAGATCCAACTAATGACAAGAGCCCATTTGTAAGCTTTGACCTATTTGTAAGCTTTGTGACAGGATTTACTTACCCAAGTATGCGAGCAAAGTAGATGCAGATGCTGTTGTGTTTCCCAGAGAAAATCACCTCTGGACCAGCTGACATGGGTGTAATGGGGGCAGATCCAGAGTGCATTGGTGCAAAGGGAGTGGCCAATGCTGGGGGAATAATACCTGAAGGAGGCATACAGGAAAATGCACTGTTTAATCATATTAACAATAATAATGTATATGTCCTATATTTGAGTAGACACGGTTTGTGTGTATAAGGCCAGGTGTAATAATTTACCTGGTGCTGGAGAGCTCATCACAGGTCCAACATTACTGGGAGATGCCATGGCTGCAGGAAATCGCATCTGTGCTTCTCCTCCATATCTATCCACAACAAACAAGGACAATTAGCCTACAGTTTGTGAAGGGTGTGAAGAATGTGCAAATATGTACATGTATAAACTGACCTGAAGAAGGCTCTAGTAGCCCACTGTGAAACCTCTCTGTCAGAGGCAGCGCTGGAACAAGCCAGGATCAGAGCAGTGGCACAGGCCTGCTCCTCCTGCACAGATCAAAGAGATAAAATAAATAAACGCTACGCAGCCCGACAGATAGCCTGAAATCTGTTGCGTGTCATGCTTAAATTTAAAGTTAGATACAATATTTTGCCATCAGCATCATGACTCATACCCTGTGCAGCTTGAAGAAGCGTTCGATCTCCTCACTTTCTCCTCCAGCACAGCTCACCAGGAGGTGACGGAGCTGGTCAACTGGCCGCAGTTTCTGAAAGATATGGCTCCCCTACAGGCCCACAGATTCAACAGATTAAGACATTGTTTTGCCAAACACAAACTTGTGTGAAAGATGATGAGTCATAACAGTAGTTTTAACCTTTGCAGAGAGAAGGACAAACTTCTGTGGAAGGATGTTGTGCTGCTGGACAACCACAGGTGAATCAGTGATGGGGATCTGGTCCTTGTTCAGAGGAGTAAAAATCTTGGCAGGTCTCTCTTCAGTAATAGCACAGAGAGCCCAAGAATGTCCATCTACGTTAGACATCATCTGCGATGCAATACAGAGACAATTAGGACACACTGTAGGGTTTCTCTAAATGGTTCTTGGGTACTGACACACGCTGATGATGGAAAATTTTCAATAAATACATACATGAATAATCCAAATTAACTGCAATCAATGTAATTCTCCTGCAAAATCTGCACAAAACAGCACTTGTTCTTCTCATGTATACATAATACATACCTGAGAGAGAGTTGAAAAAGAACTGACATTAAATCAATACATCTTATGCTTCTCATGTACTAACCTGTGTCTCCATCAAGGGTTTCTTGAAAGGAAAGGAGTCGTGGTTGATGCACCACAGAATGTCACTGTCCTCTGACTCAGAAGCAGCCATAAGAAGAACACCTGTGAGATTTTAAAAAAAATGTTACAGGCTATTCAGGGAGACTGTCTACAGTGGTTGTGTAGATCAGAAAGCAGACCCAAAAAACCGAAAATAAAAATAGTTTTTTCTACCTTTGCTGTGTAGTGCTTTGTGGACCTTTGCTGGTTTCTGGAGGGTAGAGGAGGCAGAAAACCCTGGAGGCAGGCGCACGTGAACCAAAGCTAGCAGGCTTGGCCTAACTGGAATATGCTTCTGCAGGGCAGGAGCAAAAGGTGCTGTGCTGAAGTACAGACGCACACCTGCAGAAACACACGGTTACTATAGGCAAAAATAACAGACAAATTTCACATGACTCAATATACACAGTTACAATTTTTACCTGCATGGGTGACAGCAAGCAGATGGCAGTCTGAGGACTCAGATCTATCTATCACAGCAATGTGGACTATGGGCTTGAAGACAGAACGATCTATTGTCCTGAAAATGGAATGGTTAATTTTTTTTAATATCTGACAAAGAGAATTAATGACAACAGATGTGAGGTTTGTCAAACTCACCTAGCAATGTTTCCTGCAGCTGCAACCACTGAACTCTGTGACATCATCGCCACACGACTCATCCCTTGCCCATCCGCACCCAGATCATACACCTAAAAAGGGGCACACAATTATTTCATCTCTGTGACAGTGATTAGAAATTTAATTAAGGTCCTTGCTAATTAGATGTAATACCTGCAGGACACCCTTCTCAGAGCGTGTGAATAGTGTGTTGCGCGAGTTATCAATTGCAATCTGCACAATGGGGTCTGTGGAACACAGAGAGCGCAAAACTAGTCAAGTGACGCTCAATCAGATCTAGGGAATATTTCATTACATATGGAAAAGAGTAATCTCTCCTTACCATCCTCAGAGAAGGAGAACTGGAGCACAGAGGGGATGAGGAAGGACAGAGAGCTCTTGGAGTGGTTGATTTTTCTACAGCGTTGGCTCAGCCAGCCTGCCTCAGCCTGATATGCTATTTCATAGAGGCATCCATCCTTTCCTGCCATAAAGATGCGCCCCAGGTCAGTAGAGGTGATGGACAAGATGTAAGTGTTGTCTGTAGGGATTGAGAACAGGGGATCTGGTAGCAGCTGCATTCCACCAGACATGCTGTCATTCAACCCTGCGGGAAAAGAAGACACACAAAGATGACCTAGATGAAGCAAAACAAGCACACAAGGATATAATCAGCAGTACTGAGACAGAACAAAGTAAAATCATAATGTGGGCTATGATACCTCAGTTAACTCCATTTCAACGTCATCACACTGTGACTATCTGATTAATATCATGCACTAATTTGTTTGTGAACATCCTTGTTGGCAGCTCCCAAGCTGCCTAGCAATTTGTACTGTACTAGTGATGGCCGGCTGACACCGATGCTCTGATACAAGCTTCGAACTCGAGGCAGCTTTTACCTTAAACCACTGCTTCGAAGCGTGCTTTGGTGCTGAAATAGACACGTGACAGATGACGTCCGAAGCAGTTACTGCTTCGTTCCCTGAATGAATCACGTGTGTGGTTCAGTCACTCAATGCTGCTTCGCAGCCTTCTTATCGTGAGACTTCGCTATGCACGCTTCAACAGCTTGTTGGCACATAAAGCATCATATAGCCACACAAAATAATGTCAAACATGTGGATTTGTTGTTGCTGTTATTATATCATCTTTACAAAAATATGTGTTCACACTTCACACTGGTTATACTCGTCACATAATTTAAGACATTGTTTTATTATCTTTTTCACCACTAGATGTTACCGAAACGAATCTTTGAATGAATGAACCAATACTCGATACAATTGATGAAATGGTTCGATACTGGTTCATTGCTTCAGTTGCACATCACTACTACCATGTATTCACGACAGAGAACACGGAGATACACGGAAAACTTATCGATATGATCGGATGAAGCTGAGAAGAAGAAAAGAGTTTCAGAGCGGGGGAGGGAGGACTCGACACGAGTCAGCGCTGATCAAGACTTGTGTGATATTTGCACGAGCGCTGATGTTTTATCTTCTCAGCGTTGAAGTTCATCAGTTAAACTCAGAGGAGGCTGATTCTGTAATATCATTGTGAAGCCGTTAGCAATAAATAATAGTAAAGCAGTAATTTGTTTCTCTTCGTTTTTTTTTTTTGTTTTTTTTTAAAGCTGATGCACCGATATATCACGTGAAGGAGATGGCAAAATAAGGCTTACCAGATGTCGATCTCAGCCTGAGGAGCCCGGCAGAGGCCAGTGAGTGAGCAGCAGATGGAGGAGACAGAACATACCGTAGCTGGTTGCAGTATGAATTCTGTGGGTGATTTGGGGCCGGAGCACCCACGGAGATTGCCGAGCACCCATGTGTGCCAGCCAAGAGTTGTCATTGATTTGATAATTGATAATTGTGATAATTGATAATTGTGTGACGATGTTATTGTTCACCTGACTCCCAGCACAGCGGATTTAAAGTGTGTATAAATAAAGATACAAAGTTACAAAGGTTGCATTGATATTATCTCCGTCATAGTATGCATCACCGGTG